>CAAKHF010023176.1:12643-22653 GCA_901007745.1 Hippocampus kuda | reverse complement strand
AGCTGTTGTGAAAGCGCTATATCGATCAGGATGTATTGTTATTGTGATCGCTGCTTTCACAGAGACAGAAAGCCTTCCTTCTTCCTTCTGTCCACTCCGCTACCAACCATTCGTCCCTTCTTTCGACCAGGCAGGCAGTCTTACACGCGTTCAACCATCATCGGTCAACCATTTCTTCTCTCCGCCCATCAGTTCTTTCTTTCTTTCTTTCTTTCTTTCTTTCTTTCTTTCTTTCTTTCTTTCTTTCTTTCTTTCTTTCTTTCTTTCTTTCTTTCTTTCTTGGCTGGCAAGGAACATGTTGTAATACTTGGTCGATTCGGCAGAGGGTGCCGGAGAGCGAACGACGGACGTGGCGGGCCATGGGTCAGAATCGAGGAAGAAGAAAAGGACAACCCAACGCCGAGGAAGCCTTTCTTGGTGGCACCGCCTGTTAGGCAAACGGAACGGAACCGCCCGATTTCCGACTTGGACTTGACGCGGTTAGCGGCGGCAGCGTCCGCGAAGCGGGCGTCGCTCCTTGATGATGTAATAGGCGACTCGCTCGCGAACGGACTTTGATCGCCGCTCCGCCAAATCTCCCACGTCGGTCGGCGTTTGCGCATGCGGGCGCCGGCGGAAAGGCGTTAATCCGCCGCCGGGTGTGTTTTTTTTCTTTCTTTTCCCCTTCTTCCTCTGGGCAAGGCCGAGCATGAGCTCGCGGGAGTAAAAGCCCCCCCAAACGCGAGCTGACATCATGGCGACGGACGTCGTCAAGGCATTTGTCGAGACGTGTAATTATCTCCAGGACCCCCGCCTGGTGGCGAGCTTCCAACGCCTCTGCGGGGTGCGGGGCACGTTTCCGGAGAAGGCGAGCGAGCCGCAAGACGGCGGCGGTGACGACGAGCGCCCCGACCTCCGGAAGCGGAGCCCCGCGGACGACGTCGCCGGCAACGGGGCGGCCGTGCACGCCACCGGGAAGCCCGGCGAGGCGGTCGCCGACGACGACGACACCTCCGCCCGGGCCAAGCCCCTCCGCAGAAACTCGCTGACCGGCGACGTGGGCCAGGAGTTCCTGATCCACAACAAGTTCCTCTTCTATCTGTTCACCTTGGGCACGGAGCTGGGCAACGAGATGTTCTTCATCGTCTTCTTCCCGTTCCTCTTTTGGAACGTGGACGCGCTGGTCAGCCGCCGGCTCATCGTGGTCTGGGCCTGGAACTTGATGGTGGGCCAGTCCACCAAGGACGTGGTGCGCTGGTCGCGGCCGGCCTCGCCCCCCGTGGTCAAGGTGGAGGTCTTCTACAACTCCGAGTACAGCATGCCGTCCACGCACGCCATGACGGGCACCGCCATCCCCTTCTGCCTCTTCATGCTCACGTTTGGACGCTGGCAGGTAAGGCAAAAACCAAAAGGTTCCAACCGCGAACCCGGGTGTGAGTGAGTCACCTCGACATTGGCTTATCGGCTTTGTTGTTCTGTGTCGTAAACTGTTTGAAAGCAACGCTGGACGCAGGCGGGCGTAGAACGGCAACAGCAGTCATCACAACAAAGGCTTGTCTCTGTCGATCCAAAATACTGACGTCTGGGTCCCTAATCAAGTGTCCAACGAGTACAGTATCCGTTTCTGATAAGCGCACCAGTGAATGTGGGCCAGGCAATCAGTCTGTCGCTCAATCCGACGTGGCCTTTTGAACTCTCACAAAGGCCACTGCAAGAGCTCGTCACAGCAGTGACACGATCCTCATCACAGCACATGACCGTGTACAGTACTGATGCCGGACGTCTTTGGTTCTGGAGAAGCCGGCAATTTGGCTGCGGTGGTTCCCGTTTTTTATGCGAATACAGCAAGTGAAAACAAGCAATGAAGAAGGCAAAAACGGAGAGGAACAAAAAATGCGTTGGTCGTCAAAATCTGTGGCCCTGTGACATTTTGGCCGAGCGAGACCAAGACAAGAGAGAGAAGAATTACGGGAGGGCTTTGCCACCCGTTGAAGGGGAGCAGTGCAGTCGGGTTGCACGTTGAAGACTTGAATCTCCCAGCTTTACCCGGCCGGCCTCGCAACAAGGAAAGTCGGCAAGCCTTTGTCACGCTTGAGACACAATGCCGCTTCCTGTTTTTCTAAAAGGAGCCCAGCACATTCAAAGCCGAAAAAAAAGAAGTGGCTTCAAGGGACGGCCCGGCTCGTGACGCAAAGGCTTCCTGCCCTTTTTCTCTTTTGCTTGTCCCACAGTACCCGTTCCTGTTTGGCTTGTGCGTGGCGCTGTGCTGGAGCGTGCTGGTGTGCGTGAGCAGAGTCTACATGGGCATGCATTCGGTTCTGGTGAGTGTCTCGCGGCTAATTTTCAATGCTTTTCATTTTCAATTTGACTCTCAACGGGCAAATGGCGGCGGCGATCATCGGCCCGGGTTTCGGATGGACGGGGATTGCCGGTAAAAGGACTTTTTTTTTTTTTTTTTTTGTGTGCGCGCGCGCGCGCGGCAGGAAGTGATCAGCGGCTTCCTGTACAGCCTCCTCCTCCTGGCCTTCTTCCAGCAAACCCTGGACAAGATCGACGACTTCTACATGAGGCACGCCTACGCGCCGCTGGTCATCATCGTGTCGCACGTGAGCCTGGGCCTGGCGGCCTTCTCGCTGGACTCGTGGAGCACCTCCCGCGGCGACACGGCCCAGGCGCTGGGCACCGGGGCCGGCGCCGCTCTGGCCACCCACGCCAACTACCGGCTGGGCCTGATGGCCGACCCGCCGCCGTCCTCGCTGCCGCTGGCCGTGCCCCCGCTGGGCGCCGGGCCGGCGGCCCGCGCCCTGCTGCGCTTCGGCCTCGGGGTGGCCGTCCTCCTGCTCACCCGGATGCTCATGAAGGCGGCCGCCATCCCCCTGCTGTGCCGGCTGGCCGGGCTCCCCGCCGACGACGTGCGGCGGGCCAGGCAGCGCGTGGCCGTGGAGCTGCCCTACCGCTACATCGTCTACAGCGTGGTGGGCTTCACGTGCGTGTGCGTGGTCCCGCTCCTCTTCAGGCTGCTAAACCTGGCGTAAACCAAACGGGGCCCGCGTGCGCCGTACAGGGTGAATGCTACGCAAACGTACTGCTGTTATGCCAGAAGAGAAAAGGGGGCGGGGGGGCCTCAATGTCACGTCACGTCACGTGACGTGACGTGGTTGACTAAACCAAATGCGGCAAACCGTTCCGGTCCAGGTCACGGCCGGAGGTCAACGTATGTGTGTCCAAACTCTTGGGCTGATAATTATTACTACTAGTAATTTTTTTTTTTTTTTTTGTGAGAACCTTTGTCTTGAAAGCGACACATCCTACTTTCGGCTCCGCCCGCAACCTGCCCGGAAAGACCCCCCCCCCCCATCTGCCACAGCAAATGACCAGGTTGAAACGTAAAATGAGGGCCTCGTTTTTTCACTCCAAACGCAGCAGGAAAAGTGAAATGGCGAAAAGCCAATTGAGGCCTCCAAAGTTGTCCGTCTTTTGCACTTGTTTTGAAGCCATGACCTTTAAACATGGAAAATACAGAATGCAGAAATCAATCTCGAAATTCACTATACAGGGTCTTGAATTTCTGTCGAGGTGACGCTGCTGTCAATTACAAGACTGGCAATAATCTGGAGAAAAGGAAAAAAAACTGTCTCTGATTGTGCTTATTGTACTTTTATTTTTATTTTTTTTTATCACCATCACTTTGCTCTGAAGAATAAACCAAACGATGAATCGCGTTTCAGTATTCCAAATGATATTGTCGAATGTTCTGCCTCATCTGCGGACGTCGAGCGGCGTGACTCTTTTAGGTCTCCCGGCTTTGTTTTTGTACCACTCCTGCGTGGATGACGTTTCCTGGAAAGTAGAGCGCTCTCTCTCAAGTCGGCGCGTGACCATATTAAAATAGACATGGAAAATGCAGTATTTTGAATGTCTTGTCCTATCGCGAATACGTTGAAAAGAGTTGAACATTGCACTCAAGTCTATTAAAATCTTGACCTTTGTAGCTTTTGTCTTTCTTGTTCTAGTCATGGAGGCGGGGCGCAGCCCGCGCTGCTCCCCACACAAGCCCCTGTTTGGGGTGCGGGAGCAAGCCCAAGCGACATCATTCAATATTTCGAGGAAAAGTGCCTCTTGGCAGCGCCGACGCGAGGCATCTGGGAACCTCGCACCTTCTGCGGGCCTCCTGGCGTCTAGATGGCGCTCAAGAGCAATTCACAGCCTGCGGTACAATGCCTTTATGAGTCGGAAGAAAAGTACAGTACACAAATTTCATTCCATTTTCATTTATCACTTCCATCAAGAAGTAGAAGACCCACCCCCAATCACCCAATCGTCATTTGTATTGGGCCCCAGGGAGACTTTGGCCATCAAAATAAAACCAATCCAACCAAAACGCTAAGTAGGCTGCGATGGTGCGAAGGCCCCAAGTCGTCGGCCATCGTCAAACGAGGACCCCCCACCCCCTTCTCGAAGCACCATTGAACTTTTATTTCGGAAGCTCCACACATCCGGTTTCAAGGCGGAAGTTGAAACTTTTACTTTGACGCCTAACCAAAGCGGTCCCCGCGTGGAGTCGGAAGTTCCGTATTCAGTCGGAGGGAATGGCAGCTCGTTTAAAACGCCTTTCGCTTCAAGCGTTGTGTTTTTGTTTCTTTTGAATTCGGACAAACTGGAGCTGAGTAGTCGTGTTGACGTCACCCCCGCGACGAAATATTGCGAAGGCTCCATTTGTTAAGTTTGTCGCGTCGACGGTAGCTCACTGAAGCTCGCGCCTTTGGTTCGTCGCGAGAGCTCCTTTCCACCTTCCTCCGGCGCAAACGATGCCTCGCTTCCAGAAGTCAGAAGGCAGAGGAACCGCGCCAAGGCAAGATGTCCTTTCAGAGCAGCACTTGGACAAGTGGCGGCTGACTGCTTTCGCTTTCAATGTGCACTAGACCAAAGTTGGACTGGAGCTTCGTGCAGAGGTTCTGCGGCATCCAGAAGGTTCTGTTCCCGTCATGGAGCAGCCAGAGCGTCCTCATGTTTGCCACGCTACTCGGAGTCACTTTAGCAGGTAGTATTTGGAAAACCCGGCTCACGGTGGGGGTGGAGGGGGGGGGTCGGCAGCAGGACAGCTTGCAAAGCACGTGAACGATCAGTTTGTGACTGAATCAATTCGGGGTGGACACCCCCGTCACCTACAATGACAGTTGACCGGACTCAAAACCAATCGTCAATTGGGGGAAGGGAAAAAGGATTGGTGTCACCATTTTACGGAATAAAAAGGAATGCTGTTGTAAAAAGAAATCCAATGAAGGTGCAACCAAGTCCTTCTCACGATCCGCTTGAGCACTTTGCTTCTCAAGCGGTGAGTGGGGGCGGCCTTTCTCCGTTGCGCAACAGGCGGCGCTCGTCGGGATCTGACCTTTAGCCCCCCACCTGACTTTGATGAGCTCTTCAGACCGAACGAGATGCTCGCTCACGCGCGCTCCTCTCCTCCGCAAAGCAGAGCAGCTGATCATTTACCAAGTGGGCATCCTTCCCAGTCGCTTCTACAACGTGCTGGCCGACAAGGACGGCAAGAGCTTCAAGAGCCTGCTGCTCACTGCCATGCTGCTCATCGTCCTCAACTCCACCGTAAGTCCTTGCGAGGCATCCGTGCCCCCCACTCGCCCCCTAAAAAGAAATAAAAACACTGTACAATTGCCAACAGCGGCCACAAGATGGCAGAAAAGTGCCACTTGTGTTGAAATGAAACGCCTCACTTCAACGTACTTCCTCCTGAATTTTTATTTATTTTTTCAATTTAAATGCCAGATGAATGCGAAGATGCAAGAGTGCATCCATTACGTGAGCCGCTTTTCACCACGGGGGCCGGGTGGGCGTGCCGGAGCTTCTCGAGAGTTTCTTGGACTTGTTTCTGATCATGTGGTGGGCGTGTGGCGACTTGCTAAAAGTCTGAGCGGCGGCAAGGCCCGGTGCCAGTCAAAGGGCCCGCCCGCCCGCACAGAGTCCGACCTCGCGGCTGCCATTTGGAGTCTTTGAAGTGCTTGGCTGGTTTTCCCTCCCGTCCCGACAGCTAAAAAGCCTGGAGCAGTACATTGGCAACCGGATGTACGTCAAGTGGCGCAAGACGCTGACGGAGAGCCTGCACGCGGCCTACTTTCAGGGGCGAGTCTACTACACGCTCAACGTGCTCCGCGAGGACGTGGACAACCCGTGAGCGCCCAG
The DNA here is from genome assembly GCA_901007745.1 of Hippocampus kuda. Lineage (NCBI taxonomy): Eukaryota > Metazoa > Chordata > Actinopteri > Syngnathiformes > Syngnathidae > Hippocampus > Hippocampus kuda. The sequence continues at coordinate 16,476 of CAAKHF010023176.1, read as the reverse complement.
CGTCCTCTTGCCGCGCTCTGACCGGCTCGCTGACGCCGCTTTTTGCCTCCAAGGGACCAGCGCATCAGTCAGGACGCCGAGAGGCTCTGCAAGCAGTTGAGCGCCATGGCCGCTCGGCTGGTGGCGTCGCCCTTCACCTTGGCCTATTACACGGCCCACTGCTTCTTCAGGTATTGTCGTCCGCCGTCCCGGCCTTGTTGCGACGCCGCTCTTTGGCTGCTGGCTTTTTTCTTTTTTGGGGTGCGTTTCCTCCAGTGCGGGAAGGTGACGCAATCGCTTCCGTTGTGACATTTCCCTTTCGCCAACCGCCGCCCACGACGCTTTTGGAGGAGTCGATCGGGCACGCTGACGTCAAGAAAAAAAAAATCTGGACGGTGACAAAGCAGACGTGACCCGCGCTGAGGCTGAATTCACTTCTGTCAAATTTGCTCGACGGCTGCAAAAAGTTCCAACGTGGCTCCCCCTGTTTTGGTTGCGGGTCGCCCCTTTGGCGCCATCCGAGCGCTCCTCCTCAAACGCGCTCGTCTGCGTTCCGTCGGAGTGACACTCCAAGCCAGCTCCAAGCCGAGGACGCTGGCGCGCCGCCTCTCGGCCCAGTTTCTGACCCGGCCATCCGTCTCGTTGCGCTTTCAGCACCGGCTGGATGGGCCCCGTCAGCATCTTCGCCTACTTTGCGGTGGGCACGCTGGCCAATAAAGTCCTGATGGGGCCCATTGTGTCCACCTTGTTTGAGCAGGAGAAACTGGAGGGCGACTTCAGGTACCTTGCCGTGTTTCCCGCATCGCAGGACGTAAGTCTCGCCCGGCGCCAACGCCGGCTGCACCTTTTCTTCTTCTTGTTGTTGTTGTCGGCCGGGATGCATCCGTTCCATCGTGGCCTTTTCGCAAATAACGCAAGAGGCGGCCGCTTCAAGTCCATTTCCTCGACAGACAGGAAAAGGGGGCCTTAGAAGTCATCTGATTGGGAAAAAGAAAGAGCAAATCGATGCCTCTAACCGGTGACTATTTGCTCCAATGAAATCCACACGCGCGTCAATGATGACGGCGTGTGGTCAACGTTGTCCAGAGACGGTCGATTCCGAAACGTGCCGTCGATGGCCGCGCGCGGTTGCAAATGTGGCACCAAGGTCTGATCGGATGGCCTCCTTCTCCTTCCCGAGCGCAGATTCAAGCACATGCAGATCCGAGTCAACGCCGAGTCGGCGGCTTTTTACAGGCGAGCTTCCGCACGCGCGTGACCCCCGCGGCACCGCCGGCCGGCGTGGCGCCGGTCCGCGTGGGTGACGCGCTGCCTTTGCAGGGCCGGCAAGGTGGAGCGCGCCAGGACCGACGGACGCCTGCAGGCTCTGCTGCAAACGCAGCAAAGTCTGATCAACAAAGAGCTGTGGCTCTCCAGTAAGAACGTGCGCGTATGCTTCCGTTTGGAAGGGGGGGGGGGGACAGTGAAAAGCTCCCGTTTGTCTCCGTTCCTAGTTGGGGTCAACACCTTTGACTACCTGGGTGGCTTCCTCAGCTACGTGGTCATCGCCATTCCCATTTTCGGCGGGCTGTACGACGGCCTGACGCCCGGCGAGCTCAGCGCGCTCATCAGCAGGGTACGATATTTTTTTCCGATGTCTTAAATGCCCCCAACGTTTTATTTGCTGGGAAGAAGAACTGAAAAACATCACAAAATTGAATATGAAGAAGAACAAAGTTCCAAGGTTGTGTTGTGAATGAAACAAAATCGATCATCACAAAATTTGGATGATAAAAAAAAAAAAAAACCTGCATTCATTTGAATGGTTGGTTGGTTGATTTTTTTTTTTTGGAGCCGGGGGGGTTCTTGCAGGCATGACTTGATGAAGAAAAAAAAAGGCAGACAGTCCATCGAAATGGTTGCAAGAAATGACGAGGGTGGTGTTGAAGCTTCTTGAGTTGATAGCTCACCGCTGAGGGTGAAGCAAAAGCGGCCTCTAGATGGCAGCACCGCCCCTTGGCCGGGGGGGGGGGGGGGGGGGGGGTGATTTCTTCCGCAAGACCTTGTCCTGTCCTCGCTGATCTGGTTTCCCCGCAGAACGCCTTCGTGTGCATCTACCTGATCAACGGCTTCACGCAGCTCATCGACTTGTCCGCCACGCTGTCCGACGTGGCCGGCTACACCCACAGGTAGCGCCCGCCCCCCGCCGCGCCCAAAACTCCCTCGCCTGACTTTGCCCGCGGCTTTGGCCAGGATCGGAGAGCTGAGGGAGGCGATGGAGGACATCATACGCCGCCAGTGCGACTACGACCCCGCTTCGGGGGAAAGCTACGACTTTGACAGGCGAGTGGACTCGCGTGGGCTTTGGCCGCACCGAAAAAAAAAGGGGCTTGTGGAGCAGGATCGGCTCAGTGTGAGGCTTTGCGCATGAGACTCGATTTGGCGCTTTCGGAATTGCTTTTGCTCGCTGCATGGCGCCGGTTGTTTGAAAGCGCTCCGGAAAAGACGGACGCCGCGGTGGCACGCCGCCATTCCATTGGTTTGCCCCCGCAGTGACTTTGGCGTGCACGGGGGCCCCGTGGACACGGCCTTCACGCTGGACCACCTGTCCTACAAGTCCCCCGACTCGGACCAGCGGCTGGTGGAGGACCTGAGCCTGACCGTCGGCGAGGGGACGCACCTGCTGGTGGTGGGCAACACCGGCACGGGCAAGACGTCGCTCCTGAGGGTCCTCAACAGACTGTGGGAGGCCGAGAGCGGTGAGAGATGAGGTTCCGCGGCGGCAGCGGCATTTCTAAATCCAAGACCACCCGGCCGGCCCTTTTTCTCCGTTCCTCGTCAGGTTTCGTCCAGATGAGCACATGCTTCGGGCCCAGGGGGACCCTCTTCCTGCCCCAAAAAGCCTACCTGACGGACGGCACGCTGCGCCAACAGGTTTGCGCGCCTCGGTCTGGCCTTTGAAATCCAGCCACACCAACGGCGGCATGACCAACGCGCTCTCCTCGCAGGTCATCTTCCCGCTCAAGGACATTTACCCGCAATCAGGTAACCGCGACGCACGTCGCTCGGCGCCTTAGCCCGGTTTGAATTTCATCACGTTTTTTTTTTTTTTTTTCCTGCCTTCTTCTCAGGGTCAGTCGACGACGACAGAATCCTGAAGTTTCTGGAGCTGGCGGGGGTGGTGAGTTTCGCAACGTGCGCCCAAACCTCCAAAGTTGGAAATAGCGCCGGCAGAAAAGAATCTGCTCTTTGACGGTGAAAACGAAATCATCGAAAGATGGACGATTGCAACGTGAACTCAAGAAGAGAGGTTGGGTCACCGTGGCGGCGACGGGCGCGCTCTCGGGTTTTTGCGTCGTCGTCGTCCCTTTTCTGCCGTCAACTTTGAAGCGGTTGATCCAAAAGCACACAAGGAAATCCTTTTTGCTCTTTTCATTCCAGTCGAGTCTGGTGAAGCGCACCGGCGGCCTGGACCGAGTGGTGGACTGGAACTGGTCAGGCTAGTCTTTGTTTGTTTGTTGGGGGGGGTTTCTGCTTTTGAAGAGCCCCTTCTCGCCGTGGCTGACGTCGCCGCTCTTCACTTTGTCCTGCACGAAACCGCGGGGCAGGTACGACGTTCTGTCCCCGGGTGAGATGCAGCGACTGTGTTTTGCTCGCCTCTTCTACCTGCAGCCCAAATACGCAGGTATGTTGGCGTCCGGGGGGGGGGGCGACAAAAATCTTGTGAGCGAACGAGTGGTCTGGATGGCAGTGTTGGACGAGGCCACCAGCGCCTTGACGGAGGAGGCGGAGGCTCAGCTGTACCGCACCTGCAAGCAGCTGGGCATGACGCTGGTCAGCGTGGGACACCGCAGCAGCTTGGAGAAGGTCAGCTT
>CAAKHF010023176.1:0-12005 GCA_901007745.1 Hippocampus kuda | reverse complement strand
GTCCCCCGACCCCCCCCCCCCCCCTCTCCTTGAAGTTTGACCTCGGCGCAGGCGTTGCCTCCCCCCAAGCAAATGATCAGTCAGCGTGGCCAGTTTGCACCGGAAATGTTTCTTTGCGGCGATTCCGTAAGTGGCATTAAAAGCATTTGAAAAGGAGAACTCCTTTCCTAATCTGCGACCTTCCGTCTTCACGGCTGCCGCTTGGCGGCGAGGTCGCGGTGACCTCGGATGACCTCCTGCACGGCGGCGGGGTCGTCCAGCGTGCTGAGGTCGCCCAGGCCGCCCAGGTCCCCCTCCGCCACCTTGCGCAGAACCCGACGCATGATCTTGCCCGAGCGCGTCTTGGGGAGGCGCCGCACGAACTGCCGGAAGAAGCCACAAAGCAAAGGCGCGTTTCTCTCTCAGAAAAGTGCGGCGCCGAGTCCCAAATCCGGGTCGGGCCCTTTTGCAACCCACCTGGACGTGGTCGGGGCAGGCGTACTTGGCGATCCTGCTGGAGACGCTGTCGTTGATCTGCGAGGCGAGGCCGGCTTCTCGGGCGTCCTGCTTGAGGACCACAAAGGCGTACACGCCTGCCGAGGGCGCGGCGCAGCACTCTTGAGAGACCCGCGGCGGCATCCGCAACCTTGCGCGGCGGCGGTGGTGGCGGCGGTGGCGGCGGCGGCGGCGGCGGCGGCGGTGGCGGCGGCGGCGGCTCACCTTGGCCCTTGACGTGATGCGCGCAGCCCACGACCGCCGACTCCGCCACGGCCGAGCACTGGTTCTGGCACACGGAGCGTCGGCGTCAGCCACCCGAGCGGAGCTCGCGCGCATCTCGGCGGCCGCGACCGCCTCGCTTCAGGAATGCGGCCCCCATTTCCAACCTTCGCCCCGACCGTGAGAGCGCAACCCAAAACCCCCACGGATTTTAGCCAGGAGATTGGCTCTCACGGGGCGCCATGGAATGACGTGCATCTGGCCCCCGGGCCTCGAGTTTGACACGGCTGCCCGAGCCGGAATCCGATCCTCAAACGCACAACGAAGCGAAGACCCCGCCCTCACTAAAACCTTAGCCCAAAGCCCGTTTAGCTCAATTTCATCCCGAATTTCGGACGGCACGGTCCCGACGGACGCCGGCTGTCTTTCTCACCACGGCGTCTTCGATCTCGGCCGTGCCAATCCTGTGCCCGCTGACGTTGATGACGTCATCGAGGCGCCCCGTGATCTGGTAGTAGCCCTCCTCGGAGCGCCGGGCGCCGTCCCCGGTGAAGAAGTAACCTGCGGGGACACGTCGGAGCGGCGCCGTCAATCCAGAGCGCCGCGTCTGCCGCCGGCGCGGCCACCGTACCGGGGTAGGCCTTGAAGTAGGTGTCGACGAATCTCTGGTGGTCGTTGTGGATGCTGCGGGCCATGCCGGGCCACGGCTGAGTGAGGCACAGCGCTCCGGCGCCGTCGTCGGACGTCACCGCGCGGCCCTGCAACCGGACGGAAGCGGCACCTTTCACCGCCGGATCCAGGTCCCGTTCTGAAAACGTTTCTCGGAGCCTGCGGTCGGGCCGGCCTCCCCGCGCAAAATTGAAGCCGAGGCGGGCGACGCCGTGCCTTTCCGTCACGCCCCGCTGGCCTTGGAAAGAAAAGCGAGCGAGCTCACGCCGCCCCGCCCGCGCTGTGACAAGTTGGCCTTGGCGCATTTCAAATTCAACAATTTTGGCCGGCGGCGGATGACCGTAACGGAGCGTATGAGGAATGGCCGCCGCGGCTCGCCCTCGACAAGCTGCTCTCTCGGTCATTGACAAACGTCCGCTGTTTGGAGGAGCTCTTCAGCCCTCGGGCGGACTTTTGTCGCGCCGCCTCAGGCTGCGGCGAGAGTGAGCCGAGCGAGCGCTTTCGAGGGCCCGTGCCGTCGCATGTTTGCGCAAGGCTGTTTGGCAGGCAGGGCCACGCGCACGCGCACGCGCGGCGGATACGATAAGATGGCTGGGAACGGCCTTGACGGAGGGTCAGATGAGGATTAAAAAGCAGTCGGCAGCTGTGTCCCTTTTGATCCTGGCCCTGCCCCCGCCGCCAGACGCACGCACCTCGCCGTCCATGAGCGCCGGCTGAATGCCAAAGAAAGGTCTCATGGCCATCCCGGGGACAATCTCCGCGTGCGGCTCCGACGGCCTCGGGGCAATGCAGATGCCGCCCGTCTCTGGGAAGACCACAAAAACAAAACCAACCGTGAGCCATTTTTGCCGCGTCCGGGCAAAAATAATCCGGACGGGAGAGGGGAGGGGACCCGGCGCAAAGTAGGACACGACAGACGAGCGGCTTATAAAAGCCGCAACTGGCGTCGCGCTTCCACCTGCTGCTGCAAAATCATCCGTCCAAGCGCCCCGTCCTAATCCACCTTTGGCTCCATGCGGCGCTCGCGGGGCGGCCGTCGCCGTGACAAAGCGCTAAAGATCTTTCTTCAAGGAATGGATCAAGAAATCCATTCGACTGAAAAAAGATCACGCCCTCTGTGGCGCGAGCGCCGAGTCGGAGAAGGAAGGCCCGATCGCGGGAAAGAGCTGGGGGGAGCGCAAACTGATCGGTCGTCAACCTCGGGTAGGAATGTCAAAAATGGGCCGGCTCATGCAGCGATCATCGGTCGGAAGGTTGGCGCGTGTTGGCCTCCCGTGCGGCTTACCTGTTTGCCACCAGGTGTCCACCACGGGACAGCGTCCCTCTCCCACCACGCCGTGGTACCACTCCCACGCCTCCTTGTTGATGGGCTCGCCCACTGCGCAGAGGACATTGGCGCACTTGGATGCAGTTGCTTCACAATTTGCTCAAGGCGCCGCGCCACGTTGGCTTTCGACCGAGGTCAAGCCGAGGTGACTCTTTCAACGGACCCGTTTATTTCTTCAAGAGACGCCCGGCGTTTCATCGACAAAGGCAGCAGCACACGAGTTGAGGTTTACACGTCATGTCTGTTCTGCAATCAGTCTTCAACTGCCAGCCGTTTTTTTGTTTGTTTTTGTGGTGTCAGATTGAGGCGGGGCATTTATTTGTTCCGTGCTGTACTCGTTGATAATGATTCACTGCCTTTATTTTATTTTATACCCTGCGGTAAAGTCCAGCTTGACAGATGCCACGATGCTCCACACCAGACCCAGGCATTTGACGGGCCAAACCTGGCCCGCGGGCCTGCAATCGAGTGGCTGGGACTTAAGAGAATAAAAGCCAGGGTGCTCTCAAAATTTGGGAGGATGCGTGTTGGGCCGCGGGCCGGCTCTTTTTGGCCTGCCAAGACTTTCTTGGAATCACGACAATGAAAACCTACTTTCACCATTCTCCAAAGTGCGTGGAGCGAAAGAGCGGAAGTCTTACTTTGAAAGCCGTTTTTGGCTGCGCGCGCGTCCTTGACCAACAGGTGCCTCTGGGCGAATTCGCCTGATTGGCGGCAGGTGGCGGTGGCGGTAACCCTTCCGAAGGGAAAAACAACGAGGCGCTTTCACCGAGCTAGCTACGCGCGGCAACCAGGACCGGCTTTGCGGTCGGCAGCGACGTCGCCAAGAACACCGAGCCGTTTTCGGAGGGGCCGATTCCTTCGGGAGCAACAAAACGACTTCGGCCAAGCCAGGTACGGAGCCTCTCTTTCGCTCACTGAAACATGTGTAACCAGGTGAACCTTACTTAGACTTTTGCAGTGAAGGCTGCCTTGTTTAACAAATGTCGCTCTGTCACTTTAAGAGCCACGCTCGATCAAAACACGCGGGAACATATAGAGCGTGTGAGAATCAGACCAGGAAGTGAAGTCAGGGTGACATGCACGTGAAGGAGGCTAGTCGCCGAACTGTGCCTACTGCTTGTCCCAACTTGATCCACCCATGATCGTCGTTGTAACCCTGGCGATATTCAGGTAATTGGGAGCTATTTTACCATGAAGCTTGTTAGGTGTTATATTTGGACGGGGGATTAATTATTTTAATGGTATTTGTATCGTGGTTTGGAGTTTGAAATCTGCCGCTAGTGAGTCATGTGTTTTCAAGTGTTTTCGTCATGTTACATGATGTAAATATGTTTTATTTTGAATGTGAAATGATCTGAACTGTGCATCTGTTCTTTAGAGGGGAGATCATTTGTGTTTTTCCACGTGGTTTGAATTGTAATGATTAGTCGGCCTGCACTTTTAAGTTTCATGGATTGTTGGGGCTTGGAAATACAGTCATGTATTTTTATTTCTCTGTCCTTATCAAGCAAGCCACTGCTGTTGTCTATTGTGGCGTAATTGTCTTTCATCTGTTTGATAATTTTCTTTGATCTCTTAGATCCCTTTTCGAACTCTTCCGTTAACATCTGCGACTTTCATCTTAAAGCTGTACAATTTCTCAAGGCGAGGCCATCGATGATGTTATTCGGCAGTCGTTGATTTGAGGTGGGCCAAGAAATGAAGGAGAACTGCGGCGCTCTGCCTTGAAACGTGCACTCGACAGACGCATCGATTTGAGGCGAGACGTTGGTTTGCTCATGGAGGAACGCGGCGCGTCCGCTTGAGTGGAGCCGACGAGCCGAGTGCGGTACCGCGGCACCGTTTGGGGTCGTACCAGATCCGAGCGTCCTGAGACTGGAGCGGTCGTACTTGCGCACCCACTGGTCGCCGTACTTGAGCAGCAGGCGGATGGCCGTGGGAGCGCCGTAGAACTGGTTGATTTTCAGCCGCTCCACCATCTCCCAGTACCTCCCTGCCAAGACAAGTCACAAGAGCAGCGGAGCTTTGGAGCCGCCCGCGCTCATTTGGGCCTCTTGTCGGGGGCCGCCTGGAAACGGGTCGGTGATCTCGACCGCCGTTTTCGGTTTGTTTTTGAGTTGTGGCCAACATTTGTGGAAGAACAAAGCAGCTGGAAAGTCGGGCATCGGCCTCCATACCTGGGTCGGGATAAATGGGCGTGCTCTCAAAAAGGACGCTGGTGCCCCCGTTGGCCAGGGGTCCGTACACGACGTAACTGTGTCCCGTGATCCAACCGATGTCGGCCACGCAGCCAAACACGTCTCCGTCGCGGTAGTCGAAGACGTACTGTAGCGGGAGCCGCGCACAACACAAGACAGAGTACGAGGGTGAGTGTGCCGGCACGGTATCCCCATCAGGTCCACCGACTTTGACATCATACTCTGCAGAAATGTCCCACTGACAGGAGACAAGGGGCCGCTTCCTGCAAGGACGGCTAATCTGTCTACAGCAGGGGCCGTCGGATGCCAACCTTAAAAGGGCCACAAGCGCACTGGTGTTCCCCATGGCTCGACACTCGGTCCACTCGACATCAAGCCAATCAAAATCACGTGAGTGTTCCGACAGAAAATCCGGATAAGATTTGGCGCTGTGCCCGGTGAGCGGACTTAACCATTTACCTTGTGCGTGAGCGCGGCATACAGCAGGTACCCGGCCTGCGTGTGGACCAGGCCTTTGGGCTTCCCGGTACTGCCCGAGGTGTAGAGCAGGAACAGGACATCCTCACTGTCCATGGCGGCCGGCTCGCAGACGACGTCCTCCGACATCATCTCCTGCAAGATTCCGCTCGGTTGGCTCGAGTCCCGGGGGGGGGGGGGGGGGCGAGGTCCTCTCACCTCTTCCATGGCGACGTCCTTGGATGTCGCGACCACCGGCGCGTCCGTCCTCATGGCCACAAACACCTGCCGCACCGTGGGACAGCCGCGCACCGCCTCGTCCACCGTGTCCTTCAGGCGGGTCACCTTGCCGCCCCTCACGCTCTCGTTGACGGTGATCACCGTACTGGACTGGGCTAAGAGGGCAACAGAAGGAGGCGACGGGAGGAATTGCCTCGTCTTTCCATTTTCTCTCGCCGTGTGCGCAATCGGTACGTAGCGGACGAAACGTTCCTCGTGGTGGTTCAGCGGTGACCCGTGCTGAAGTTGACTGTCAGAAACGGCGTGTTTAACGATTGGATTTCATCCCCCGCCCATCCCCTCGTGGAAGTATTTGGGCCATTTTCATTTGTCATGAAACGGTACGCCTTTCACAACTCGGGTGGGCACTTGACTCAATGTTATTTCCTTTTGGCGATGGAAGCCTTTCCAAATAAAACGCTTTAACATCCCAGCGCTTGCTTTGCGGAGGAGCACCGCCGTGTCCGAAACGGGCGACGCGGGCCGGAAGTTGAGACTTTAGCTGGCGGGCTGCGCCGTGCCGCCCCCGACCCATTCAAATACTCGCACGACTAACTTTGAAAAGCCCGCTGAAGGCGAGCAAGATGCGCGTCATGAGACCCGTGGACTCGCTCTTCATGGGGCGGCAAGCGCTGACGAGAGGCATCGTGCGCGAGGACGCCGCTGGCGCAACTCAGATGAGCTGATTAAGGCCGGCGGAGTCCACAAAGCTTGGCTGCGGAGATTTATAGCGTGGCGACCCGGATCGACCTTTAGACCCGGCAGAGGTGCGCTCGCTCGTGGCCGCGCCCTCGTGCCTTTCGTTTCCGACACATTGGCCCGCATGCTCCAAAGGACGCCGCAAAGCGCGCGAGGAGCGCCACGAGAAGGCCGCCCTCACCTCGCCGTTGCTTTTGTGCTCCAACAGTTGGCAGCATAAAAGGCGGATGCTGGCCAATCATGTGGTGCAATGTCGTCAAGCTTGCTTCCTGCTGGTCGAGTTGGTGGTGCGCTCCAAACAGGTGTTGGGCAACACTTGACATGAGCGCTTTGGCCTCTCGGCTGATTTCCGCCACTGTACTTGAAGTCAACCAGTTGGTTGGGGCGGGGGCACTTTGAACTTTGAACAGAGTCGTTTGCTTTGACCTTTATCCGCACTCCCGCTTCAGTGCAAAGTGTACATCCTTTTGCATTGAGAACACTCGAGTTCCCTCGGCAGTGGCCGCAATAAAAAAAAAAAGATCTTATCTCCGCCTATTATCAAGGCGAGGGAGTAGTCAGCTATTAAGTCCCCGGGGGCTGTTAAAACGGCCATATTGTCCGCTTCTGTTCCGTGTGTAAAAAAAAAGAAGAAGACTACATCGACACAGGTTGAAATGCCGAAACGAAAGGACGCGTTGTATGGCAGGCGTGACGAGTGCGCCTTCTTCACCTCGATGTCTGATGACCGTTTGTGTCTCCTGAAGGCGTAAGCACTCGGCGTGCTCTCATCTAGCGGCGTGACCTCCAACGCTCGGCAACTGAGGCGGGGGCGAGACGAGTCGACCCGCATCGCGACTTTTCCGGACAGCAAGTCCAAAAGGGAGCGCTATCGGAGCCCCCGCCGGCCACGCCCGACTGAACCGATTGTCCGGATGAGGACCTCCTCCGCCTCGCGCATCGGTGGTGAGTCGACCGTAAAAGGAGTCGGGCTGAGCAGCTGGAGCCCACGACGCCACCTCACCGTCTCGGATGCGCTCGGCGAGGGCCTCCGCGCTGAAGCCCGCAAACACCACGTTGTGCGCGGCGCCGATGCGGGCGCAGGCCAGCATGGATGCCACGGCCAGCGGGCACGGCGGCATGTAGATGGTGACGCAGTCGCCCTTCTTGACGCCGCGCCGCCTCAACAGGTTGCCCGCGCGGCAGGTCATCTCCAGGAGCTGCCTGTTGACAAAAGCAGAAAAGCCTTCCTAAGTACCGAAGCACCCGAGCCCCGATTGGAACGGAGGCCGACCTGCTGCACCGGTGGCCGCCCGGGCGGAAAAACAAGCCAACGAACTTGACGACTGACCTGTAGGTCACCTTGACTTGGGATGCGGGTTCGTCCTTTTCCCAGATGAGGGCCACCTTCTCTGGGCTGCTGCGCGCATGGCGATCCAGGCAATTCACTGGCGTCGTGAAAAGAAAAAAAACAAATGTTTTGCGTCCAGATTGTCCTGGGCTGGAAACGCTGTTGTGCACGTGCCAGAAGTTGGCCATGCAACGCTGATCCGAAGCAGCAGCGCTTACACAACTCGATGGGCCAGTTCCAGGAAAAAGGCGCTGGAGTTGAACAGCCTGCTTGCTGAACGCTGGTTGCTCCCCACCCCCACCCCCGCCCCCACCCCAAAAGAGCCCACATGCCGTTTTCCTTCATGATTTGCTCGACGACGTTGTTGTCGAGCTTGTTTTGGAACACACCGGGACAGAAATTGACAGGAGGCTTGCGCGCGCGCGTGTCCAAGTCGGGCGCAAAGCGGAGCCGACACTCACCGGAGACGTTGAGGCGTCCCCCCCGGAACCAGCTCACCTCGCCCCGCTCCAGGTCGCAGTCGAGGACCCCGCGGAAGGGGCTGATCCAGTCGAGGCGGCGGCGCGCCACGGCCGCCCAGAAGGTCTCCTTGTGGGCCACGGAGAACTCGTGGAGCGCCGCGCGGTCCCGCACGCCCTGGAAGCCCGCGGCCTCGGGCAGGAAGGCCCAGGCCGCGTGGCTCCGCCGCCTCCGGCCCACTGACGCCGCGGCCGCTCGGACGCATGGGCGGGACAGCCACATTGTGCCGCTTCTGGACGGAATGCGGGCTCGGCGGGAACGTGACACCCGAGCCTCCCTGCGCGCCACCGAGGCAACTCGTCGGCGAATGACGAGCTCCGTCCCGGAGGAGGGCCCCGCTTGCTTTTTTGGCGTGGCCGAGGCGGATCGGAGGCGGAACGACGCACCTCGTCCGCCCTCCCCGCGCAAAGAAAAGGAAAGAAAAAAGAAAAAAAAAATCCCCTGCCAAGTTGTCATCTTAACCCTGGAGAACCCAACAACCCTTTTCTTCTTTGCAAAATGAATTCGACATTAAATGACTGCTGTATCTTTTTCCAAAAAGAAGGCTCCAAGTCGAAGAAAAGGAGCTTGTCGGTGTGCCGATTTCTCTCGCTCACGGTCTGCAAAATTTGCAAAACCATCACCAAGCGAAAGACACATGAGACCACAACGTATTGGATTCTTCATTTCCAGGTCACGCCTGGCAGCTTTATTAGTTGCTAGGCGAGACCTGGAATTTATTTTTACAAGAAATAGTTGTCAACGAGATGAATGACAGTGAATTGCTGTTTTCCACAGCGACTGTTCATTTACATACAGTCAAAGTTGCTCAAATACTACTGACAGTCATTTGTCCAGGATTTAGCAGGCAACATTTTTGCCACTTTTGCCAATTCGGTCCAGTGGAGAGTTTGAGTTGATGCAGAAGACATTTTCTTTTGCCGAGAAGCAATGTACTCGCGGAGCGCGTTCAACGCAATTTTTTTAAAAAAGCAGATTGACCAGGGGTGTTGGAGATGACTTCCAGGTACGAGTACTGGCTCTGGAGTACCGACTGACGTCCAGTTTCCACCAAGGCAAAGACGGATGGCCGAGCGCCATCGCCAACGTGTCAAACGGCCTCGGCGCGGCACCGACCAACCTTCGGAAAGGAAGACTTTCTCCTCGGATGTTTCTTTGCCGTAAGTATCGGTGGCCGGTATCGGCGCGCTTGCCAGTAGCAACCACCCATCCCTGTTATTTTCCCCTGACATTTCAAAAGAATATGCTGGAGCAAGAGTCCAAGCGGGAGACCTTTGCCGACGGCTCTCATCGGACTACGTTGAGGCCGTGAAGAAGAAAAGGTGCGGGCGGCGTGCCCGCTGCCGGTCCCTCATCCGCGCCGGCTGTCGTCCATCCTGCGAGTTTGAAGGCCGCAGAGGAGGCAAGGAGACGCGGCGACTTTTCCGGTGAGCCGCCGGGCGTGTTTGTCACGTTCCCCCGAAACCTTCCGCGCGGTCCGTCCGGCCCTCAGCCGAGCCGCGCCGGGCTCCGTCCTTGCGCCGGTGCGTGTCGAGCGTCTTGGCGCCGCGCTCCTGCGCCTTGGCTCGCAGAACGGCGATACTGTCAACCCGCACTTCGTCCTCGCCGCCGTCCCTCCGTTCCTTTTCCTCGGGCCCGGCCGCCGCCGCCGCCGTTTCTCGTGCGGCGTCGCGGCAGCCCCCCTTTGCACCGCGTCCGGCGTCTCCGCGGACTTCTTGTGCATACCTGAAGGACAGAAGGCCTGGTTTTGTCGGCGGCATTTTCTCACTGGCCGAAAACCCAACGGCCTCTCGACGCTCACCCAGTAGCCAGGGCGCGTCCGAGCGGGCGACGCCCTCTTGGGCCGACTTGAGAATGGACTCGGGGAGCGGGATGCAGTGCCGCACCATGGCGCCGTACAGGCCGTATTGGGCCATCACGCTGCTGCGGCCCCAGCACTTCTCGCGCTTCCGCCACTTGGCCCGCCGGTTCTGGAACCACACCTGGCAAAAGATCACACGCCGCCGTTCATGACAACCAACCGCGGCGGATGACGAGATCGGGCCGAGACTTGGCCGCTCCACAGCATTCTTTCTTTTTTTTTTTTTTTTTTTGTGAGGGGGGGGGCCCCCCCCCTTCGAATTGATTTTTTTCCAACCGTCCGGGCCTCATCATAGCCTCGGTGAGCTTGTGAATATGGATGAGCCTCAACGGCCGTGATCCAATGGCCCACGAGGTGCAATGAGATTGGCGGGATGCGCTGCATGTGTGCGGCTGCAGACGGGATTAATTAAAAGCTAAGAAGCGGGAAAGCCATTGAGCTAGATGTGATGATAACCCCATCTCATGAAAAGATGGGCCTCACATGAGCAATCATGCTGTTGACAGCAGCGCGCGCGCATATGTGCGCGTGTGTGTGTGGTGGAAGAGAAAGCCGGAGAGGCGACCCCAAGGGCACAGATGCTGATTGAAAAAGGAGTTCATTTCCAGGCCTGCTGGATGGTGACAAGGATGGTGTGCCATTTCCATTCCATGAAGTCCATGCGTTCTTCGTTAGTCCATCTATGGCATTTACCACCTGCCGTTTATCCGAGGCTGCAGTTCAGCCAAAGAGGACACGCGTCACAAACCCGCCCCCACCTGTATCCTGTCCTCTGGCAGCTCCGTCTTCACGGACAGCAATTCTCTGGCGTACGCGTCCGGGTAGTGGGCCTCATTGAAGGCTTTCTCCAGCTCCTCCAGCTGATAAGACGTGAAAATGGTTCTGCGCCAAATCAGAAGACAACAATGAAACGTTGCAACAAACAAACAAACAAACAAACCAAAAGCACTCATACGAGCAGGCGGCTTGAACCAGAAACCCGGCAGAGAGAGAGAGAGAGAGAGAGAGAGAGAGAGACATGTGCTTTGTTGTTTTTTACCTGTGTCGTCTTTTCTTTCTTTTCTTGCTTTGGCTCAAGGAAGATTTGGAGAACTTATCACTGGAGGGAAGACCTGCGTCATCGGAATCTGCCAGCAAGAATGGAAAGAAACGGGATGTTCCTCCCCCCAAGTACGAAATCACAAGTGGGAAGTGACCACCAAAATGGAGGCAATATTTCAGCCTTGCCTTTGCAATCATGTTGAGCCCGAAAATGTTTCCGGGACTCATTTCGAATCCAATACAGATTGCAGAAGGTAAAAAGAAGCTGCCAAGACTGGTCAACATCATCTCGAGGATGTATTTCTGGCCCTCGGTTTAAATCCACCCCCACCCCCCCCCCCCCCCCCCCATTTAAAAAAAAAAAGAAGACAACGTGTTGCTACTCACGGAGTTGTCATTGCATCGACCCTGGAAGGTTTGAACAACTAAAAGCGTCTCAATGAAACATTCAAAAGCGTGTCGATTTATTGTTTTTTTTTTTTGTTTTGTTTTTTTTTGTCCTTGCAGCAGCAGCAGCAGCAGCCAACTCACCCGAGCTGGCCGAGTTGTGCACGTCGTGCATGCGCGCGTTGGCCCCGCGCAGCGGCTGCAGGTGCACATTGTGCGCCTCGGACAGAAGCTCCAGGAAGGCGGGCTGGCGGTAGAAGGAGCGCGCGCCCTCGGGGCCCAGCAGGCCGCCGCCTCCGAGGGCCGAGCGGGCGACCAGGACGTGGCCCCGGTGGGGCAGCGCCTCCAGGGCGGCGGCGGACGACAGCAGCAGCGGCGGCGGCGGCCGATGCGGCGGCGACGACGCCGGAGGCTCCTTGTTGAGGCCGAGGAGCTCCTGGATGCCGAAGCCGCGGCGGCGGTGCCCCGCGGGGCTCTGCTTCAGCTCGGCGTCCGAAAGCGCGGCGCCGTCCTTGGCGGGCATGATGCGGGCGAGAGTTC
>CAAKHF010023160.1:19977-34795 GCA_901007745.1 Hippocampus kuda | reverse complement strand
TTTATTTTCTCTTATGTGGTCTTCTCATCAGTTGCCCGCCAGCTCATTCCTCATTGAAGCTGCTCCACATTTTGCAAGGCATCCGCACAGTACTGGATGACAGTGGGGAGAAAGAGAGAGAGAGAGAGAGAGAGAGAGAGAGAGAGAGAGATAATGGATGGATGGTCTTGCAAGCTCTTTAATGTATGAGGAGCAAAGTGCTAAAATTGCTGCATTTAAAAAGCACATTGCGATAAAGGCCAAAATCGAAATAACGGAAAGATTAGTCAATATTCTAAAAATAAATAAACAAACTACGGCCAAACATTTGTCTCATCGCCTCCATTTTGAAGTTGCATGATATTTTTTTGAAAGCAAATTTTTCTTTTCGGCACCTAGTTGCAGGTATTAACCAAGTGTGCTTGCCTAGTGCTGTCTGATGATGGATCTTTGTGCGCACCAATCCAGTTTCTCTTCCTTTCTTTCCTTTTACGCCAATAAAAATAATTCTTGAAGCAATTCTGTCATTACACAGAAGAGCAAATGTAAAAGCCATCAGTGGGCTGTGGGTTGCAATCTAGCTAGGGCAAAAGAAACAAAACAAACAAACAAAAAAAAAAACAGTAGAAAGTAAAAAAGTATGCCGCAGACCGAGCACAAAGAAGGCTTTTCTTTGTGCTCAGTCTGCTTGTAGTTTTAACAGCTTAAACAAATCTCCTCATTAAGAAGAGACCTCATACGGAGTTGTCTACTCACACCTTGCTTCTGTCTCGGCACTCGGTCTTCACCGTCTCACTCTCGCTCCTCTCCTGTTGCCACTGAGGTTTATTTAGCAACGCGCGTGACTGTGGCAGTGGTTGAAAACAACTTTAAAACTACAAAGATGATGTCATTGAGTTTTGTTCGTCAACTGGCAGCCTGCCGGTACTGATTTTAAAGAACGTGACAATCATGACCTCACACAATTGGTTTACTCAAGACAAACACCGCAATTAAGTCACAAGAGCCGCCATTTCTTCAACGTAGTTGGCACAGCAACGGCGCAAGCTAACATTAGCATGTGTGTTCATCGTGCGTGTTCTTTATCGCGATCTATAAAGACGTGTTTGAATGCATTTGGTGTGCAAGACCTAAAGACAAGGCTGAAGCGGGACTCATTTTCGGCCCATTAATGGCCCGCTAACACTCCACTTCCTATTAGCGCCGTTATATTGAAACCTCTTCTCCCCATTTCCGGTGCAGTACTTAGCGGACCGATGCTAACTCTACAATCGGCACACAGCTTCTGTCATCGGAGGAGGGTTTCCCCTTGCCATGACAAGAAATACTTGTGACCGTTATTCCTCTTTAATATGTTATATTGTACAGACGGGATGTAATATAGTTCCAGTGTCGTCGTTTTCAGTCAGCGCTACTTTTGGTTTAAAATTATTGCAACTTGGGGACCCCCTTGATGCAGTCAGAGCTACATGTAATAAAATGGCCTGCCTCTATTTGTTATTAATACACCGTACGAGAAAGTGATATTTGGATTCAAGCATTGTGGTTGTGCTATATTTGCCGATTTTCTAAAAAAACGGATGCGCAGCTTTAAGGAAACTAAGGTGTGGGCAGAAGTAGCAGCCCAAAGCAGAATATACAGCAGCATATGGCCCACCGGGAATTTGCCCAAACGTCTCGATGAGTCACTCCGGGCCTGGCTTGAGCATCCTGACATGACACTTTGGGGATGTGATGCTCTTGTACATCGGTGAACCCTGACCTTGCAAATGTCCTTCACTTCTGGATGAAGCGGCCGACAACATTCCGGAATCTTGTCGCAAGTCCTCCCAATGGAGAGGAAAGTGGCAGTTATAGCGGCAAAGCCAAACATTTTCTTCAAGTACACACGTCCCTTGTGGCAGAGAACTGCACATGCAAAATACATGTACGCTCCATCACATGGTCTCGCCGCCCCCGCACGGCTGCTAAAAGTCTTTGCGCGGTTACGTAAGTTTATACTTCATCAGATGTGTGTATCGAGTGCCTAACAACGCAAGGCGAACACTTTGATTCGGTTCATTAGGAGAAGCAGCGACTGCAGAGCGGAAGAGGTCCTGATATCAATTAGTCTGCACAAAAACCAGAAATGGCAGTCAAAGAACAGAAGGTAACGAGAAGTTTGAAAGCAAAAGCGGGAGGCGGGGAGACGCCTGCTTTTTCACCACTTTGGAAAAGCAAATGCGTCGAGCAACTGACTTTTCATGTTATTTTCTCCTGTTCTCAAACTCCTCCACCATTTTTTTTTTCATTTTCTCGGAGGCTTCAAAGATGGCACGAGGGCCGCTGCTCGCTCTCAACCTAAACAGACTTTTTTTTTTAGACACCTCACAAGAGAGAAGCAAGCGAGTGCTCGGGATGGAAAAGCCTAGCAGAGAGAGGTGGAGGTGGCGGCTTGGAAGAGGGGAGAAGGGGCAGGAGACATTTTCTGCTGATTAAGTAAGCGTTTGCTTCGCCTTCCATTATTTGACAGATGCATCACAGCAATGAGCAACAAATGTGAACAAAGACTCCAGCGAGGGATCGAAACATTGCAAAAAAAAAAAAAAAAACGACCTCTTCAGGGAAGACCTTCCTGTCTTTTGAGTTCTTTTTTTTTTTTTACGCTAGGACGCTATTCTAACGTCGTCTGACGGTGGTGACCTCCCGGACTCTGCTTCTATCAACGCGAGAAAAGGATCGAGAACAGTGGACGGCCTGCCGTAACCGCAACTCCTCCTCCGTCTTGGCACAGCATCCAGCTCCCCGCCACAGAGGAGGCACCTACGGGAGTCCTGTGGAAGTTTGGGGGGGGGGGGGGGGGTGTACGTGTTGCTTACACAACCCCTCAAAAGGCGCCGACACATACACACACACATAGGCTTTTCGTCTATCGGATTGTGGAGGAGGGAGTTGACAAAACCAGCAGAGGGAATTTCACGCAGGCAACGCGCCGGGCGCAACTGAACCGAGAGCGCACGCCCGAGGGGTCTTCAATTAGACAGTAAATACCTCGACGAGTATCCAGGGGTCCTAATTAACTTCAGACTGTTAAAAATGGCCGCAAGCCGTCTGAAGCCAGGGGCTGACTCAGGACGTGCCTGTTTTGAATTGACTTGGACAAATTTTCGCGTGAATACCGGGATACGCCTCCGCTACGTGGTGCAAGCGTGGACTGGAAGGAGGGGGGTGGGGGGAATGGAACCACCGATGTCATACAGTTTGGAATTTAAGCTCGAGAATTCAATTCGGCAAAGAATAGGAATCACGAGTTTCGGAGTTGAGATGTCACATTTCACAACGTGCTCACTGAACGTCAACTGACTCGATAAAGAAAAACAGCCATTAAAAACTCATTCAGTACCAGCCTAATTCTAGACCAAGTCTGAAAAGACGTTTAAGAACGTCTTTGGGAGTGAATGAGTTAAGGTGAATGTCATTCATACACATTTGAATTTTTATGTTGCGCGTGCAAGTGACAACACACATGCATGACTTGTAATATCGTGGATCTCAAAAGTCTACACACCCCTATCCTTTTTTTTTTTTTTTTTGTGATATCAAAAATATGACCAAGCTAAAAACGTTTGCCACCATTCATGTGATTTTTGAGCCCCCACAACTTCCCGAAAGGGGAAGTACAAATAAACAACTGACCAATTGGTTGCAAATGCGCAGACGGTCACATTCAAACTCAAGTTAATTGGGAGTCAGCTTACACCAAGCCAGCATTTCATGCACCTTGGAACCTGACAACGTGACAAGCTATCCACTGTAGTAACCGCTGACCCTCAAAGGGTTAAAGCGTCTTGGATGACCTCCCCAAAAAGTTCAGCCGTTCGGGTAGGCTTTTGGTTTGCGGCATACAACAGAGGCAGAGCGGGCTCCTGGCGATATTGTGGGCGTATTTATGGTGGGTAATAAGAGAGACGAGCTCCTAGCTATCAGTTGAAGCAGTTGCAGCAGCAGCAGCAGGAGGAGGAGGCGGAAGATACGGATCAAGAGAAACGGTTAAAATGATTGCAAAATATCCCATCTGCTCCTTCGGTAAGCGTCAGTGTACACACAAGTGCATGCAGATCAATCTCAGCAGCGGAGCCGGTGACCTTTTCCCAAATCTCTACTGATACACACAAAAGGGCAAGCACGGAGACGAACAACGAACGCACGCATGCACGCATGAAAGAAAATTCAAATCTGTTAAAAATGTATCTAGCCTACCATATACTTTCAAGGAGTCTTTGTATTGCAAAGCTGCATTTGAATGTTTTGTACTGGTGCCGTGGGGTTTATTTTTAATAAAACTAAACAAACACGTGCAAGCAGAAGGAGGATGTGCAAGAGGCAATAAAGATACCCAGCAACGAATCTGTCAAGGGATCAGCACATTTATTGGGGAGGGAAAAAAAAAAAAAAAGACTAATCAAGCCTGATTTTTTTTTTTTAACTCATTCAGTACCAGCCAATTCTAGACCAAGTCTGAAAAGACGTTTAAAAACGTCTTTGGGAGTGAATGAGTTAATAGAACTATTTGAATGACCTTTGCAGATTTGACATTTGCAACTATGGAAAAGAGCTGGGCCGAGACCAAAGATTGCATGCAACTGAAGATTGAAGTTTTAAAAAATAATAATAATCAGGTCCATTAGGTCATCGTTTCGGCTGCTTTGATGTGTGAAACGAATAGCACAAGTGTGCAACTGTTGACGAAGAATGAAAGACAAATGACTGAACGTTGTTCCGGAGCGGTAGTTTATGCAATCGGCGGCATACAAGAATGAGGCAGTCGATGGCAACGATGGCAGGGGGATTTATGAGCGGAGGACTACCCTAGGTTGTTAAAAACAAAACAAAAACTGCTAAAACAAGACAAGCTATATAGTCACAAGCACTCCCGGGAGCGAAACGGGCAGAATCTGAGCTGATGTAGCATTGCAATTAAAACGGAGAATCAACAAGAAAAACGGACGGAAGGGGTTCGATTTTGGTGGCACAACCGATAACTGGTTGGAAATGAAGGAATAAATCTCAATGGCATGACCATAACGCCAAGAAAACTAAACAAACATGGAAGCAATAATAATAAAAGACAGAGTGAGACCTCCGGGGCCCGAGACGCATCAGGCGAGGCATCGCTCTAGCCAACAGTGGCTGCCTCCCATCCAGCCTCACAAAGAGCACTTGCACATACGCGGAGGAACATCCTGAAATGCATTATTTGGCCCCCCACCCTCAACCCTGAGGTAAAAAAAAAAAAAAAAGCAGACAAGCGGTTTTGAGAGGTTTTGATGACCCATTGCTCAGTTTTTGACATAGCACACCTCCTCATGCCCTCAGCGCTCAACTCAAAAAAAGCCTCATCAAGTACAAACAGGTATCTTACCTGTCAGGTGACCAGAAACTGATTTTTATTGTTTTTGAAAGGATATGGGTTACAGACCATCTTGAGACACCAGCTCCGAGGACGGGTGCTCTGTTTCATGTAGAAGAAGACCACCGGGGCCAGGGTGGGGTAAGGTAGACTTTCCTCGCCGCAGGCTGACGCTTCATCCCCGGCGGAAGAAGTCCCATCAGGAGCCGGGGAGGCCGGTTCAACCGTCACCTCGGTCCGTTCCTCACCCCCTCCGGCCGCGTCCCCGGATAAGTCGTTGAGCCGGATGAAAGTCCTCGGCGGGGATGAGCGGCCATCCGAGCCCCTGGAGTCGGGGGTCCCGGAGAGATTTCCCCCATCCTCTGCCATCATTCCCCTCCTGTGTGGATGAGCGACCACAAGTGTGACTATAGACAGACTCGACATTGGAAAACCACCAGCCTCCAAATTGAAATCAATACAAAAGGCAGAGCAGTTTACAAATATTGTCCTAATATAGTTGAAAATGTGACAAACAAACATCGGCATCTATAGGTTTTAACTAAACTAAAATAGACCGGCATCATTCCAGTGCTGTCTTCAGGCCACATCTTGATGTAAATTGGTTAAAAAAAAAAAAATCACCTGATTTGGACTCGCTTGATGTCTCCAATGCGCGTTCAGTCATCGCATGATCATTTTGGTGGCTGCAAAGTCCACACCAGCCTGCAGAAAGAACCTTTTCTAGCCGAGGAGGGTTTTCAGAAAATCGATGTGCTGTCGGGTTTGGAGGACCCGCAGAGTCCCAAAGTGGATCTGTAGGCGCACTTGGTCCGTCTCTGCAGCCTCAGTGCGGTGCGCGGAGAGCCCCCCCCCCCCTCCCCCCCTGAGCGGAGACCCGGTGCTCAAAGCTCTCCGCACGGGGATCACAGTAACACTGTATAACCATCCACCAATAAAGACTTTAAAACAGGTTTTGGGTCCGTTTCTGCAGCGCGAAGCCTTTTCTTTGTCTTCGAACAACTTCTTTTTGAATGCTTTTGCTTCAACCGAATCCTCCGTCCGAAAAGGCTGCAACGGTTTCCACGGGCTTTCTTTTTCTAAATGAAACACGCTCCGATACTTTTCATTGCATCCACGGGCGTTCTTGTGAAGCGCATATTCCGCAGCACAGTTTTAAAAAAAAAAAAAAAAAATCCATCAAGAGTGTTGCCGTGCGTCCAGTCGAGCCTCACACGTCAAACCGGCGTTCATTTTTGTTGTTGTTTATTTTCCCTTCTTCAAACGCGACACAGCATCTTTCGTCTTTCGCTGCCGCTCTCACCCTTGTCTCCTCCAGAAATGTGTTCTCTCGGTTCCGTCCATCAGCAAAGCTCACACAGCTGGATGGAGAGAGCGAAGGAGCTGGGGGGGGAAGTCCGAACTTCTCAAGATCAGCCCAAACGCCTCCTTTCGGCCAATCAGCGCGCAGCCGAGTCGAAAGCTCGATTTTGATTGGTCGAGGAAGCTGTCGTGTCAAATGCAAAACGGAGGAGAACGGAACTAAACAGCTGGAAGCCTATGTCAACTGTCAGCCAATGAGGAGCGAGAGAATGATGGCATTTTCTCGGAGGCGATTGGTGGAGAACTTTATTACGGGGGAACTTGGAGAAAGTAAGAGTTGCCGCCACATGGTACAATGGGACTTTTATTTGTTGGTACACCGATTAACTGAATGAAAAAATGGTGGTCCTTGACGTTTATATATATATTTTTTGACCTATTGATTCTGAGACATAGATGTAGACTAACAAGATCCTTCCTTACAAACACATTTAAATCAGACTCATTTTCTACAGCTATAAAGTCTAATAATGCAATATGATTCTCAGAGTCAAATTCATTTTGCTTGATCGACTATTGGTTCATTTTTATCCCTACAAGCCTGTCGTACACTGGGAAAAAAAAAAGTTTTTGTTGAATGTACTCCATTTTATTTCATCAAGTGGTTGCATGGATCCAAATACATTTTTCAAGGAGATATTTAGTCAACTTAAAAACTGTATCTGGACACAGATGATTTTGACTAATTATTTTTCCAGTGTGCTGAACTTCAAATGACACCAAAACAACCTTACACCTTATTGATATTTTTCATTGCGTAATATTGTCTTTGGTTCCTACATCCTTTATTTTTCTAGGGTGCTGTTTTTTTTTTTTTCTTCTTGACAACACAAACTCGGAGTTGCATCTCAATTTCTTTGCATTTTGCACCCAATGTCATTTGCTGCTTGGGCCAGGTAGACTTGCATAATCTGAACACAATGACAACATCTTTCTTTATAATAATTATGCCTCATGCCTGTCATTTGGTATTACTATGACAATATATTATTTTTTAGACAGTTCATGCAAAAACAAATTGTCCGCCTTCAGCAATAGTAGACGATCCAGAACTCAATTAAAATCTTAGCAGTGTCGTTTCACATCAGCGGGCTATGGTATGTATGCCGGTGGCCACTAGAGGAAGATGTTTCCTCAACTCGCCATTGCAGCTAATAAGAAAATGTCGAAAAATAAAAAATAAAAAATAACTTGCCCGAGGTAGAAATGATGTTTGGTTAAGTTGCTGTGTCTCACGCATTGATTTTTTGCCCCCCTGTTGCATGATCAAACATGAATTGGCAATATTGTACATGACTGTGTCACGGCTACAACATAGAGTTTCAACCCTCTTTATTTTTCATTAAAGGTTATTATTATTGATTTGAAAGAATGAGCCGATCAATGGGAATGACGCATGTCCTTTTTTTTCATAACATCAGCGGCAGATGGAGTGCTTCAGCCTGCAGTCGTAGTTATTAATCACCCAAGACATTATTTTTGTATACTCATATTTTCTCACATTTGAGCTTAAAATAAAATAAATAAATAAATAAATAAAATCCACAAGCAAGAAAGCACAGTAGAAAGACCTCAAGAGGTCGAGAGTAAGCATTGGACCCTTTACCGTGGCTGTCAATAGCGCCCGTTCAGACTGATTAGTTAATTGTGCCGTGTCTTAACAGAGTATTGATCCAACCCTGCTTCTACCTACTTGGCAGCAAAGGGGCCCCTTTTCTGATTAGCTCGGGCAACAAACAATAAAAGGCATGTTTCGTGGGGTGAAGTGTGCCGGTAATAACATTCATTAATAAAAAACGCAGCAACAATTAACCATCTATTATTCATGCAACGGAGCAGAGCGGCGGTTACACAACATTGGATGTGTGGTGATTTCATTTTTATTATATATATATATATATATATATATATATATATATATATTTTTTTTTTTAATGAGGCTCATGAGTGTTTTTTTTAACTTCAAACAAAAAGTTTGTACCTTCCTCAGCTGGCCATTATGAAGAACTTACCTGTCAGTGGATTCGGAGGGAGTTGGGAGGGGAAGACTTGTCACTTGGAGGTCGCCGGGAGACTTTTATCAATGCGCACGGCAGCTGCTGCTCCACGGCGTTTCTGAGAGGAGCAGAAGCAGCACCAAATTAGTGAAAGAGCGATGATCGGGGGTTAGGGGCGGACTGCCGTCCACTGAACCACCGACCCCACATCTTCCTGATTCAGCATTAGCAAATTCCACCCGCTGTATTTATGGATTTTTGTCCCCGAAAGGGTTCATGATAACCAAACCGAACTTTAGTTTCGACCACATTTTTCTCGATTTTACTCTTAAACTGAACTGCGATGATCAGAGGAGAATTTGTCATGCTTCTGGATGATTCTTCTTTCGTGACCAAGTCTCTGGTGGGGTTGCCCGGCACACCAACAGAAAACCCGATTCATTTCAGTCATATTGTGTAGCTTTCATCCTCGCTGACCCTCGGGGCAAAGAACATTGTGTTCCGCGTCAAGTACTTGCCAATTTTATGAAACAACCTCATGCCTACTAGATGTACCTGATAACTTGATCATGACTCATGATCCGGCGTCATAGCACGCACCGGTACTGCATGTGTGATTTCAATCCATCCGCGATATTGAATGCTCATTAGTCCTTCCCCTACAGGAAGAGGTTTGTCCAAAGGCAGTAATTACTATATCGATTATATTATCGCTGCGTGCTCCAACATTTCAGTTTCAGTGAAAATAAAGGCCCAAGCGTTCACAATAACTCCGCTGCAGCGAGGAAGATTAAGAAAACGGTGCCAAGTAGATCAAAAGTTTGCAAAAAAAAGGCAACGCGGGTAAAATTTGGGAAAAGTTAAACATACAGCAGCTGTAATGTAGCTCAGGTGAGGTTTGAATGACAGGGTATTGATGCGGAGAAAAATTCTTCAATGGGATACGTTGGAGTACGCAAGGTGGGCCTCAAAACCTCAAAATAGTTGGGTCTCTGGAGTGCCTGCTCACCCACATGAGCTAGTTATCTCATTCACTCCCAAAGACGTTTTTAAACGTCTTTTCAGACTTGGTCTAGAATTGGCTGGTATTGAATAAGTTATGGCTCTGAGCGCACATAGTTCATTCGCAGTCTGGATGGGGAGTCAGAAGTCGCATTGTGAGCTCTTTAGTTAGTTGGCAAAACGGAACGTGTTGACGAATCGCACGCTCGAGCGCCATCCCCTGTCGCCATGGTAACGGTAGCTGTATTCTGCATTTGCATGAGACGGAACCTCCCCCCTAAAACGGTGCGATTTGAACCAGTGCATGACCAGTGCTTGTTGTCGGTGAAGTCATTCTTTATTATTTGTGTGTTTTCTTTATCCAGATTCCAAAAGACTATTTTTTTAAATGCGGGGAGAAAACATGAAAAAAACAAACAAAAAAAGCTCCTTAATGCCCACCCTCATACAGGAGAGGTGCACAACAGATGCAAAAGAAAAAATTACTGACTGGGAAAAAATTAATTACATTGACTGCATTTAAGGAACCTCATGTGTCGTCCAAACAAGAAAATAATGCATTGCACTTTGTGTTTCTCATACAGTGTGCGATTATGTGCGTGGGAGTGTGCAATGGTAGGTACGTCAACAACAGTAATGGCCAGAGAGAAACAAAGTTGGAAAAAAATGTTTGACAATTTTCGAGTCTGGGGATCTGGATGCAGACTCAGTCGTCTTTCTATATGGAGCAATAGTTTATGGAGCAATAGGGGGTGGGGGCGGGGCATACAGATGACACGGTGCTTTCAAATGAGAAAATAGCCAAGAAAAAAAAAGTGTACCAATTTAATCATTATGAATTATTTATGGACATACAAAAACACTGTCAACGTTTTTTTTTCCTCTTTACAAACACTTCAATTTTAAAATCATTTTGTTACTTGTACATCAACGCAAGAATTTCATTGGTCCTTCCAGTTGAGTGTGAAATGTTTGTTTGTTCTATAGACTTCACTACAAGTATAATGTGACTTGTACTAACTTTGGTCAAAGTCAAAAAACAAACAAGACCAAAGAGCAATAGTGATGTGGATGCGCTGAAATCATGTACCTCTAGCACTTTAACTGAACAATCAAGCACATTCCACCAAGTTGGACAAATTTTATGCCTCCAACTCAGATGCACACAAAAGCAAGATACATAAAAGCTTGAAGAAAAAAGAAAAAACAAAATCTAGTTTCAATTAGGAAAAAGTCAAAAGCGGGCATCGGCCTCAGCAGGCCTTCAATGCCTTGACTCACCAATTGTTTGTCCATTTTTGCCAGGTGGATGAGTTGATATCCAAACTCTCCTTTGACGTCTCCAGGTTCAAAACAATCCAACGAATGTCAAAATAACGCAGCGAAAAGCCGTCGCTCGCCGAGAGGCCGAATTTCATGCACTCTCCATTGCTTCCACCGAGTCCTCACATGTGACTAACTTGCGGCGGCCATTTTACTTTTGACCCTTGACCCTTTGCAGGGAGTGCACACTTCTAAGTGCAGTACCCATACCTGCCCAGCGGGGGCATCCTAATGGTCTGCACCAGGTATGAGCAACTTTAATGATGGCAGTGGCCACAATTTGTTTATCTGCTCATTAAAATACACAAAATGCATGCATACATTCAAAATAAGTACTCTTAATGTATTGCATTTTTAAGAATGCATTTCCCAATACATGTATAAAACATCCACTTTGCTTATGCCTACAACAAAGGGTTTGAATCCGAAAACACATTAACCACTACTGTTTGTTTTTTCAGTGCAAAGGCCTTTATTGCAGAAAAAATACAATTCGAGTTTGGCACTAAATTGCTTTGCAAGTCACCAACATGAAGTGCAAGACCACATTTTGGTTTTTTTTTTTTCCTCCACAAAAATAAACAAACTCAAAAATGTAATATTATTAAAGTACTGTTTACGTTTCTGAAATCAAATGATTTGGCTTTCTAACAACTCCTGGATTTTTTTTTTTTTTTACTTAATCAAAATTAATCACTAACTTTCCTGTTTTTTTTGTTTTTTTTACATTTTATTTCTCCAGCCAATCATCCTTAAGTGATGAACAAACACAATTATAAACTCTTGTAGGGAAAATAGCCCAAACTGTGAGTTTGAATCACTGCTTGTTGTGTGTGCCCTGTGATTGGCTGGCGACCAGTCCCGTGACCCTAAAAAGAACAAGCACAGTAATTGAAGCGACTTACCAACTCTTTTGGTTTTGCTGTGCTCCCATCCGGTATCCAACTCAGGATGAGAAGCTCCTTCAGGAGGGGAAGCGAGGCTGAATGTGGCCCAGCTCTGTCGCCTGTGCTGTACTAAGCATCCAAGAGGCAACCAGAAGACGACATCAAGAGCAACGGGGGAGAAATGGAAAGGTTTAACTTTTTTTTTTTTTTTTTTTGAGCGGTCATGTAAATTCTGAGCAAACTTTTGTCACTCCTTTCCGTCAATGTCAACTGTCAGTTCTGTTCAAGACTTCAATTCAAAACAGTGGCAGTGCGCACGTCTGTCTGTACTCCTGACCTCTGACCTCAAAAGTGATGTACAGCTGCTACCTGCCAATTGTGCCCGACGAGCAATCTGGTCATCTCCCTATGTCTACACACACACACACACACACACACCAGCGCAATAGAGCTGCACTTGATTGTGCAAAGTGAAGATTGAATATAACACCAGGAATCTCCCATGCATCATTCTTTCGGACCACACCGAATGGTCGATCAATATTTCCATTTGACGGAAAAATAGTGACCGCAGATCACGTAAATATAGGAATGATTTATTTAATTTTTTTTCTTGAGTAGATTATGGAAATGTTCTCCCTCCTTAAAATATCAGCATCTGTTCCACTGATGTCTTCCCTCTGATCTGTGTCCAGTTGACATTCCTGTCCGGTCAGCTTCACGGCAGTTTCTAATCAATGAGGCTGCCTAATTTTGCATCATAAACTGCCGCAACTGTCGAAGATGGAATGGAAGGAAAACCTTGAGGACTGAATGGCCATCCTCTGTTCAGCGAGGAGCCTTTTTATTATTTCTGGAAGCTGAGGGGGGAAGAAAAAAACATTGGTCTTTTCAAAGATCTGGATGAAAATTGTCGCCTCGGAACTGCAAGCCTCGGAGGTCGGATATTTCAGAATGCGTCTGGATTGTTTGGGAGACATACAGTATCTCTCGAAAGTCATTATGCGTGACATCGTGTAGACCGCAGCTGAATGCATCGAGCAACAAAGACTTCACAACCGTATGATTTGCTTTCTCAGTTAAAAAAAAAAGCAAGCCTCAAAACTTTGAATACACGTTACACATTCTTGCTGTTTTATTTGCAGTTTCAAAGGGCATCCATGTTTCTGCGAGCCAGCCGTCGTCCTGCCCCACATGCTCGCGGCCTCATCAAGGCAAGTATGGATTTTGTTACCATGACAAATAAGGGCGGAGCTAACAGTGGCTGCACATGTAGCCCAGACTCTAAACAGTGTCTTTGAACAGCGAAGAACATGCCAGACTTACAGCATTCATTCTAATTTCCCGAGCAAGCGAGCACTAAGCTTATTATGAACTGGTTGACTGCAAAACTACGCAGACACCAAACCGCCAAATTTCCACTCGTCGCATACTGTGCAGATCCTCGAATATGCGCCCTACTGCAGCGTAATCTCGTATGTATTGACCTCCATAACTCATCAAAGCCTAAAACCACAACGCAGAGCGTGATGCCCAGTTCAGATTTTTTTTTTTTTTTTGGTTAAATCTGATATTTTTATGAACTCAAAAAAATGAATGCGACTTCTAATGTGAACGGAACACATCCGTGATGTCACGTGACAGCGGCTGTGTTTCCGAAAAAAAAAATTCTCCCGCATGTAGCAGCTCATTTTATCAGCTCATATTGACAGAGGGGCAAAGTGGGAGGAGTTAGAAATATTTTGGCGATATGAGGAGACGCTACTCAATTTTGGCTAACTCTTGACCCGTGTGTATGGCTGAATCATCCATCCATCCATCAATCCATTTTCCTACCGCTTATCCGGGGTCGGATCGCAGGGGCAGCAGCTTTAGCAGGGAAGCCCAGACTTTCGGCCGCTTGTATCCGGGATCTCGTACTTTCGATCACGACCCAAAGCTCGTGTTTGTGTGTCCTTCCAATCTGGCTGGCCTTCATCCTAATAATGAATACAATAGCGAGAAGCCGCGTCAAGTGTTCGCTTCTCCTGCTGCAAAACATCCAGAAGAAAAAATGATCCACAGCTTTTATCCATGTTCTCTGTGGTCACGCAACTGTTTATAGAGTTTTAGATGTCTCATCAAAAAGGAATTTCACTTCCAGTTTATCAATCGGTGTTCCTCAGGGCCCGGGATCCCGCGAAGAAGTTTGCAGATGTGACCTGGTGGGGCTTTCTTCGAGGTTGACCCTTTGAGGGACAGCGCTTACTACAGTGGACAGCTTATCGTGTTATCAGGTTACAGGGGGGCATGAAAGGGTGAATACAGACCATCTTACATAATTGGGAAATATTGGGGAATTTTTCTATTTTTTTTTTCAGTATAGTTTAAGCCTAGTTCAGAGTTGCTTCATGTATGCAGAAAAAAGCAGAGTGAAAAAGAAAGCTGCAGATTGAGACCAGACATGGGTCAGATTTGAGTGTGGTGTAAGAGGATAATTTGACAGGATAACAATTTTTACTTGATTGCAAGGGTACCGTTAAAACATTTCATCAGATTGTATTGTTTGGTATAATGAATATATATTCTTCAAATATTTACTGAATGAAAGCACAGTGATGTTGAATACGGGCTATTTGGTAGCGCCCGTAAATTAAAGAAATCGACGATGGAAGTGCAGCGGAATAAATCTGAATTAATTTCAGGGGTTCAAAAAGTGAAGCGCATATTTTAGAAAGGTTTGAATAATTGATATTCTAATTTTCTAATCTTAAATTCGAATTTGAGCATTCAGACCTGCAACTGGAGAAGTGGAGAAAACGGTGAGGGTGTTCAGAAGGGATTTAATGAGCATACCTTTCGCCTAACTCGGCTATCATGATGAACTAGTTTGCTCGTTC
>CAAKHF010023158.1:0-17307 GCA_901007745.1 Hippocampus kuda | reverse complement strand
ACCTCTTTTTTTCCTTTTTTTTTTCTTTTCTTTTTTACTATCGTCAACGTTTGAGGTGAACTCCTGGCTGCTAAAGTTGGGTTTTAAATGATATATCGACGATATCAGCTATTGTACAAATGTTGCATTTCAGAGTCTGCTTCTATGTAAAGATTGAAAATCAAACAAATCAAATTGGGATCTGATGCCATAAGCAAGCGAGTGTTAAGTGAAAGGAGAACATCGGCAGCCAGCCGCACTGCTGCAGAACGTTGCCAACTGATGGCTCTTGAGAAATTCCCATAGAATTCCAGGCTGTGCCCACTCGTCAAAGCCCCCCCCCCCCACACTCGAGTCATCACGCAGCACGGAGTATGTGAAAGAATGCTGTCAGGAAAGAGTGGTACACTGGGGGCCAAGAGATCTCTTTTTAAGCTGGGCCTCGGCGTAAACCCCGAGTGAATTGAAAAATGTAACAATAAAAATCAGTCTAAATACAAATTACAAATCTCATTCGGGTACAGCGTCAAAATAAACAGAGAGCTTGATGAAGGTATTTCTGTTGGATCCCCCCACCCCACCCCCCACACACTCTCCAAAGTACCCCTGCTGGTCACTATTGAAAATGTCCACCCGGCATTGTTCAAGCTACTATTATTGTTGTATTATTTTAAGAAATCCTCTGGGAAAATCAATTACCAATTGCCATAATGTAGATTATGGAGGTAGTTGTTCTCATTACGTTAGACGGAAACATTTTTTCCCCCTGCCGTTCCCCTTCATCTATTGTCCAGCCAGCTGACAGATGGAAGGGAGGAAGACCAAGGGCAGACATTTCCTGGTATTCTTTGACCATGCACTAACCATGACATGATTTCATATAATCATAAGGGAAGGAATCAAACGGCTTTGTCGGGAGTATAGAAGAGCTCAATTATTAGTTTGCTAACTAGTTGGTAGACTGGATTCCAGATGTACTATAATGTACATAATCAAATTGAAAAGGGTTATCTTGAAAGGGCGACCTAACGGGGGGAGAAACTTGCCAAGTGACGAATGGTCCAATGGCGCCACCGTGTGTAAATAAGTATTATTGCACCATCCAGTTCTTTCAGGAACACATCGCATACACGGGCGCCACCAAACGTTTTGAAATGAAGAGCTACTTCTTGAATAGAATAAATGTTAAAAATCACTGAGATTACCTTTCAGAATATTTTTGTTATTTTTACAGGTTGTGATTAATAATTAATGACATTGATTTATATGAAGACACTGATCAGGTTACCGATTTATGTAAATAATTACATCCTTTTCAAATGATCACTTTGGCAGCATTCCTAGAAAATTACAACATCCCATCACTGCTCGTTGGTCAATAATTGACGATATTAACCTTCATGTTTTTTGGTTTTTGGACAAATCCAGAATACTCAATGTCAACGTGGAGTTTTGCAGACAGACAAGAAAGTGACTGACAAAGCCGATGGCAGCTGGAGCGGCGAGGTCAACATTGATCATCCCATAATGACATTTGGAGGTGAGTTGAACAGCTGAGGCACACGTTAGAAGCCGACGGTATCCCATGGCAACACAATCCCTTATCAACCTTTGTTACCAGAGGAAACAAGAGGAGCATTTCAAGTGTGTCAAAACAAATTTTGAAAGAAGACAACACAAAGTTATTGCTAATGTTTCCTCTATAAGAACTTGAACCTTAAATTAAATCTATATGACTAAAAAAATAAATAAAAGACCATAATGCATACAGAAGGGATTGTAACATGCATCATGAGCTCTTGAGATATTTTGTGACACATTCAATCTTTCAGCAATAAGTGCTTTTTTTTTTTTTGGGGGGGAGGGCCTGCTATAATCAGCGTCATGGTAGTTTCTCTTCACGTTTGAGAAGTGTTTGTGATAAGCGATACTCTCCAGTCTACAGTTTAATTTGCCACCTGTTCATCTTCAAAAGAAGAGCCTATCCCAGAAATTCAGGGTTCACCGCAGCACAAATTAAAATGAATAATGACTCCGCATCTTGCAAAAGCGCCAATGAACGAAAGAACTTTGGCTCCGTTTCACAAATATGACATAAAACAAGGATGCATATTGGTCATTTGTTTATTTTAATGGCATGTTAACGCTAAGAAGTCGTCAGAAATAGCCCCTGATTTATGATGTTAAAACAGCAGGTTGAAATTAAAACTATCGCACCGAAAGGATTCCTGATGACGCTGGCTTCGCTACCGCTTCTTAAAAAGGGTAGATGTGCTTTTGGGCGATAATGTCGTCCTCACCATGATGTCACTTTGGCAATGTTTTGACGCCTTAGAGCTCAAGTTCTATCTTGACATCCATTTTGGAGTTGTAGGGCTCCAGTAGAGGGCGCACTTCTTCTGACAGGAATCTGGCCACCTGCAGGCGCCAACGGTAAAGAAAACGGGTCATTCACGTAACGTGACAGAGACCTGACAACACCAGGGAGAATCCTGGATCACGTCATGAGAGTTGTAGTTTACCTGCTGGGGAGCACGACCGATAAAGGTCTTGGGGTCTAATATGGCATCCAGCTGTCCCAAAATGGGAGCAAAGTAAGGGTCAGCCTGCACTCTAGACAGCAGGTCATTATCACCGCCTTCCTGTTTGACCACAGCTGCTGCCTCCTGAGAGAGGACGCGGATCTTCTCATGGCAGTCCTGAGAAGGCAGTAAATGCAACTTTTATTGACAACTGATGCACGACGAGCAATGTTTCCATCCACACTGATGAGCATCGTAGCAGGGCGCCGCGGTGTACCTGTCTGTTGCCTCCGGCCTTCACCATGGCCATGATAATGTTCTCAGTGGCCATGAAGGGCAGCTCATGGCGGATGTGCCTTTCAATGACTTTGGGGTAGACCACCAGGCCCTCTGTGATGTTCTGCAGGGTGCTGAGGATTATGTCAGCGGTGAGGAAAGACTCCGGCAGGGAGATCCTCCTATTTGAGAAACAAGCAAGTGAAGGATCATGAGAAGGAACCGGGGATGTTTTGTTTTTTTTTTTGTTTTTTTTTGCATCATCGGTCAGGGGCAGTAAAGGGAAGTAACAAACTACAAATGCTTTGCTACACTACTTCAGTAGATTTTTTTTTTTTTCAGGTAGCTGTAGTTTACTTGAGTACTTGTTTTTCTGATGACTTTTCCTGGTTACTCCCAACATTTGAAACCGGATATCTGTAATTTTTACTCCTTACTTTGTCAAAAATAGGCTTGTTGCAATCCATCCCCACAGATGACAACACAACACAAGAATGAAGTAAACAGAGAGAGTTAACGTCAACAGCGGTTGAGATCTTGATTGATGGAGGCCTTGGAGTCTTACAATGGAAAAAACAGTTCCAGACTTACGGATGCTCAATGGGAACGGGGCGGGTCATATGCTTCCCCGCAAGCCATACTTTGCGCATCTTTGATCTAAGATGAGATGATCTCATGTGACCCTGACCTGTTGGCGCTATCATCCAACGTGCGCTCCAGCCACTGCACTGAGGCCGTCTGCAAGGGATCAGCCATCAGCGCCACCAAATGCCGGGCCAGGCTACAACAACGCTCAGCACGCATGGGGTTCCTCTTGTATGGCATGGCACTAGAACCTGTGTGGGGAAGAGAAATCTTCAATGTCATCATACTTGAAGGTGCGAGTATCACAACCTCTGTTTCAGGCTATGGTCTAAATCTCCTTTACTTTTTGTCCAAATGTATGCATTCATTTGTGAGTGGCTGTACCAATCTGTTCTTTCTCAAAAGGTTCCTCAATCTCTTTCAGGTTGGCTAGTAGGCGGATGTCCGTACAAATCTGTGGAAGAGTAGACCACAGCTCACATCGGCCAAGCCACATTTACAGTGGGTTAAAACAAGCAAACATAAAAATCACCACTAGAGGAAGCCCTTTCTCCAAGAGTGCACATTACCTTGTGAACGGTCGCTCCTAAACTGGCAAGGCTGGAGAGAGAATCGATGTCCACTTTGCGGCTATACGTTTGTCCAGTCACCAGGTAGGCTCTGTGCAGTCCAGGGAACACGTGATACTGCATTTTTAATTTGTTTCCCCCCAAAAATACTGACCCCAAATAAGGCATGTGCATCTTTGACTGTGTGTAATTCGATGCTGATCCAAATTATTTGATTTTGGCTATCGGTCAGTCAATTGTCCAAATGTACATCAAGAAGTACATATCCACAATTTACCTTTGAAAGCCAGCCATCTCGGTCACCAACCTGTCCAGCTCTTCCACCTACCGGGAGATAAATAAAGCTATGCATGAAGAGAATGTCTTCAATATGATGGTGCGGGGAATTTCAATGGAAATGTTTGACCTTGTCGTGATCTCCCTGAAAGAGCTGCAGGAAACTGGCCTGTGTGCCAGTGGTCCCCTTGACCCCGCGGAAACGCAGGTCGTCGCGGGCTCGCTGCAGGTTCCGCATGTCCATGGCCAAGTCCTGCAGCCACAGGCACGCTCGCTTACCCACCGTGGTCAACTGGGCCGGCCTGCACGTGGGAAAGGCTGCGGTGAGGTGGGGGAAAAAGACCGTGTATGTACGCGGTGAAGAAAAAGAAAGAACGGACTCACTGGTAGTGCGTGAAGCCAAGCGTGGGGAGGTCAGAATACTTCTCGGCAAAATTCGACAGTCTGTCAATGACTCTTGCCAACTGTCAAAACAAGAAGAACAATCCTGCGTGTTAACTAAATGTAAATATAGGAAAAGAAACAAAAGTTATCCATGACCTTACGCTTCAAAACATCTAAGACCCACAATTTCCAAATGACTAATTGTGCTGATTTGATTGGATGGATGGGTGAACATTTGCGGCAATGCAGCTGAGCCTCACCTTGGGTAAGAGAATGTCGAATCCATCACGCAGCATAATCAGATCCTGACGAGGAAGAGCAAAATATCTTAAGAGGCATGTCGCTGGAACGCATGCTGGGGCTTACTTTTATGAACGCGTGGTCCTCCTCTGAAATCACGTTGTTATGAAAGTGGATAGGCTTTTGATTCGAGATCCCCAAAATACACAACTGCGTCTCAAAAGCGGATTACCAACATCCGTGCATCTATTTTCTGGAGCTCTCATCCTTATTAGGGTTTCTGCTGAGCTGGAAACTGTCACAGCTGGCTTTAGGCAAGGGGCAGCGTATACCTTGTACTGGCTGCCAATCAATCACACTCGCATTCACATCAGTGGACAATTTAGAGTTGGGGTGTCAAGCTGGTAGAACCGGAGGAAACCCTCGCAATTGTGAGGCGGTCGGGCAAAGCATGATACCGCAGTGCCAATTCTAGAACGTGCATCCCCCTCAAAAAATTATCCTGTTCTATCATTTGAAATTTATGTGTGCAATTTCTGAGGAAGTTGAGCTTGGCGGTGATTACGGTGTTGTCTCCCACGTAGCAGGAGGTGGCTCCCAGGTGGATGATGGGCGCCGCCGCGGGGCAGCAGTGAG
Organism: Hippocampus kuda; assembly: GCA_901007745.1. NCBI lineage: Eukaryota > Metazoa > Chordata > Actinopteri > Syngnathiformes > Syngnathidae > Hippocampus > Hippocampus kuda. The sequence goes on along the minus strand of CAAKHF010023158.1, from coordinate 11,840 downwards.
CGAAGGTGTGCACGTGAGCCATCACATCGTGCCTGAGTTTACGCTCTTCCTCCGCCGCCATGCTGAAATCGATGTCCTCCGCGTGGCTCTCCATCTCCGCAATCTGCTCGTCCGAGATGGGCAGTCCCAAAGCCTGAGGAGGAGAGCAACGGAGGCGAGGGAAATGAAGATTGGATTGAACAGGTCTGGCATTTTGAATTCATTCATCAGTTTGTCATGGTTTTGTCAGTTGAGGTATTAGAACAGTCCTAGATTACCATCAATATGTCGTCGCCACTGTTACCTTAATGGTACAGGACCATCTTGAAAAAAAATAAAAGTATTGTAAAATAGGGTACAGTACTTCTTCATAGACAGTAACTACAATGCAGAAGTGGTACAAAATGAATGTGGCTTGTTGTAATGATATTAATAATTGCTCATTTCATTTCCAGATCCCTGATCAAAGAAATGTCTTTGAATGTCAAGCCCTATTTTATGTCCGTGCTGAATGGCAGCGAGCAACGTGGTTCCAATTACAAAAGTTGTTTGAGCATTTGTTAATGCTCTGCTATTGATTGGATTTTCTATTCTGTCTTTCCGCAGCGTGGAGAGCCATGTGACGTCTTTGTGACATGAATTAATAACCCGAGTAGACTGGTGCTTTGTTTTCTTGAATTACAGCAGCCCTTTGATGGATGGAAGTATACAACAGATGAACTGAGGAACTAAGTACCACCCCTAAAACCATTTGCTACTTCAAGCCCTGGGTTGTTAAAGGTTAGTATGTTCCCGGGTCCTCGCGGAATTACATGAATCTCAATTAGGTCAACAAAGTTTGAGCCCGTCTGAAGCGCCACTCAGGGGAGCAATCGCAGGCTGCTGTCTCCTGTTACCAACACATTCTCTGCACACCACTTTTACACACAAACCACAGAGTAGTCAGCCCAAGCGGTGTTAACTCAAGAAGAACGTCTGAACATGCAAATGTGGGCTGTAACTTGCTCTGATTAGTGTACATAATAGATCATGTGAGGGGATGCATGTGAGCTTTGGTCTGCCACTAGTTAACATCATGTGTTCAATATGATCAATCCAATCAGGTTGTGTTTTAGGCTTGAAAATTGCATTACTGTTGTTTTTTTGCAGCAAACGTGTGCAAGAATTTAAAAAAAATAGTTCTAAACATCTTTGCGGTATTTACTAACTTGCTGACGAATAAATATCTTTTTTTTTAATGAGTACAAAAAAAATAGTAATAAAATATCAGCCAACTGTTGAGGACCAACACTTTTCAGTGATCGTTGACCTCGCAATGTCACAAGACGGGGCTCATCTAGACAATAATTTCAATTGGAAATGTGAACTGAGTTGCTCTAGTTTTCAAAGTACAGTATTTGCACAGCTCCGTTCAAGTATGTGACAATATCATGAGAGAATGACTTCTACTGGAGCATCAATTATATGCTACCAAACTGAAATTATAAAAATGTAATTTGCGGGATTATCGACATGCCATCATAAATATCTAATTCCTGAGATATTTATATCATAAATTTATATCAAATATCTCGTTCCTGATATATTTATGCTTCTAAAGAATATCAGATAATATTAGTGCATTTAGGTTGGCACATCAGGCAAGCTTTAATTGAATAGTATGTAATTAAACCATGTTACTTTTGATGACATTGATTACATTCCACTTCTGCTGTAATATGAAAACGACATACATTCTGAGTGAACCAATACATTGTACATAAAGCGAGTGTGTAGTAGTGTGTGGCTGTCAGCAGAAGCTGATGGCGTGAGGCTATTTTTGGAAGGAACTCGTTCTGCCTTCGTTAAGGTCGATACATGAGTACCAAAATAGTAGTATATGTGTGTATACAGTATTCAGTACAGCGTTAGCTTGCCAGTGCCCATTGCCCCACGACAAAATGCCAAACCTTTTCAGCCTTAGCAAGGAAGATCCACAGCTTTCTCCAGGTTGTGAACTTCTTCCTATCACTGAAGTTGTACGCCATTTCCTTGCTGGCATATCTTGACACCAGTGGGGAACGATACTTCATGAATTCCTCAGATGCGGCCATGATTCTCAAGTGGGATGATTATTCTCACTCAAGATGATTTGACAGAGTCCTTTTCACACGGACGCACGCTCAGCAAGTCCGCCGGAGCCTCTTTCACAAATTGCATGCGGGTTTACGACAGTGTAAAACGCCGTACGGCGCGTGTTTTGTGACAGTTGTAGAGACATACGGCAGAGGGCTGTGGAGGACTTCAATAAATTTACTCGGACTATATCAATAAACAAAAGATACCAACGTGCAAAAAAATCGGGTTTTCTTTATGTATATTTATAATCTCAGTCAAGAAGGTGATACGCAAACCTTGAATCGTAGCCATATGGACTCTTCTTGTTTGTTTTGTGTGTGCGTGTGGTGTGTGTGCGTGCATATGTTTTATTTCACGTTTTCCGAGAGCGTTCAAAAATGAATTAAGCAATTGTGCTTTTGGGCTAACGATAGGATAAAGGGTGGCAGGAGAAACAATACCCTGCCGTACGTGAACGTTATCTTACGTCACAGCCCACGTTTTAACCTGTAAATCGATTATTTAAGCATTTTATCTTCTTTTCATTGAATACGTTATAATCCTGATCCACCCATCAGACATAATGCACGCTACGAGACACTCCATGTATATTAATTATGCGCGCGTGTGCGTGCGCATGTGAGTGCGTGTGTGTGCGCGTGTGTTATGTAACGTGATGTGCATGCATTTTACATGACCGTTAGAATGTATTCATGCGGTGAGCGGCTCCTGCGGGCGTCATAGAAACAGTTAGGCAGTTGTGTGTTGTGCTTGATGCAGCAGCTGCAGGGTACATTCAGCTGTAAATAAGGTTTTCTAGCTTTTTTGCGACTCTTGCACCGCCCCCCCCTTCCGCCGCCTCCATCATCTGTGTCGATCCGTCTTTCTATCTGTCCTCCTAACTGCAGTCTGCATCCTCTGCCCACAGATGCTGCTGCTCCTGCTGCTGAGCAACAGCGTTCTCTTTTGCCTGAGATGTGATGAGAGACATCCTGTAATTGCTGCTGCAAAAATGGACTACACGGCTACACCGAGGTTGCTCAGTCTACTCAAATAGATAAATGAGACAAAGGGGAGTTGACGGAGCAGAGAAGCGGGACTAGAAATAGAAGTAACGACGGAAAACATTTGGGCAAAGGGTTAAAAGATTACAAAAAAAGTGTGTGTGTGTGTGTGGCGGGGTGAATTTCAGAGGAGAGGCAGGGGTAGACAGAGGAGGGAGACCACAGAGAGCTACGCTGCAGTAGAATGAGGGTCAAAGAGGAAGAGCACTTGAGCTGCCAGTTTTCCCCACCCTGCTTCGGATGCATCGCCGCTGAGACCTCCCTCTGAAGAGGCTACAAGAGGAATCCACGGTGGAGGCAAGAAGGAGACGGAGGAGGGGGGCTGAGGAGGAGGAAGCCAGAGGTTCTACACACAAGATGGCTGCTGTGTCCTCTGACACTGGTAAGTGTGTTTTCATCCTTTGTCGCACTCCTCCGACTCAAACCGTCTAATTCAGTCAATGGATTTAGGTTGGAAATTCTCGACACTGTCATTCTCGATCCTGAGAAACTGTTGCTTTAGTTCTCATGTCTTCAGCAGCACCCAAGGAGCGTGTCAGCATCACTTAGGAGCCGGCTCGCTCACTCAGCCTCGCTCTCCTCCCCCGTATCACTGTCCCCCGTTTTATCACCCCTGCCGAGCCATTTGACTTTGGAATGTGTACCATTTTTAGAGTTGGCAGCTTCTCACAATGTGTATCTTTCTCTTGTAACTTTTTATTTGAAAAAGCGTGTTTGTGCGTGTGATGTGCTTCCTGGAATGTGTCCAAGGTTCCTCCTATCTGGACATAAAGGAACAAAAAGGTGGCATGCTGAGAGGAACGATAGGGAGGCAAGGGCAAGAACGAAATTAGAGTCAGTAAAGTCGAAGAGTTCTGAAGCAGTGAAGGAGCTCAGATAAGGGCGATACATGGAGCGGAAAAAGGTTTTTGCCAAAGATAAACGACTTGCAATGCTTATAAAGGGAACATAAAAAGGATAGAATCCCTCTCGGGCAGTGGCTTTCAAACCGCAAAACCAGTGCCACCTAAAAATAATTGGCTCGCCATTATGACCAGCATTAAAATACAGTCGTGTAGTAGGCCTAAGTTATCATCAGAAATGAGGCTGAGATTTTGTTCCTAGAAGTATATTTAGTATTCTTGTAAGCCACTTTAACGTTGTACTTAAATAGCAATTCCATTCAAATCTATAAAACATAAACAGTGAATAAAAATTGAAAATTGTACCTAAGTAAATGTTCAAAAACAATCAGTTCTTAAAGATTTTCAATGTGTTGAATTAAAAGGAAAATACAACTGAACTGTACTAGGTGTGGTTCTTTTACATGCCACTAGAGGGAGAATTCCCTTTTCTGGGAATCTCTGCTCCGGGGACTCATTTCAACTACTTCTTATTGATGTCCCATAGTTTCAGCGGGGGAAGCCAGGGGCCGTCTCCCCCCTGAACGCCGGCTGCTGATCCTCGGGGGTCCAAAATCTGGTAAGACCTCCTCAGCCAACACCATCCTGGGAGAAGAGGTTTTTGACGCTGGCACGGAGACTACTCACAGTAACGTGGGTCAGAAGGAGATCTTCGGCCGTCGAGTCACGGTGGTAGATACGCCCCCGTGGGTCATCCCCAGCGATGCAGAGGACGACACCGAAGCAGACGATAATGGAAACACTGGCGCCGAGTCCGAGAGCCTGCCAAGACCCCCGCCGAGCCTGGATAGTGAGGGACCCTGCATGGGGGCCATCCTCTGCCCTCCTGGACCTCACGCGATCCTGCTGGTGGTGTCTGTCTCGCAGCCTTTCACTGACACTGAGAGGAGAGCCGCGGAGGAGCAGCTGGGGGCCTTGGGGGGTGGAACGTGGAGATACTCCATGGTGCTCTTCACTGCAGTGGACAAGCTACAGAAAGGCGTCTTCATTGAAGAGCACATCGCAAATACAGGAGAGGCCCTGCAGTGGCTGGTGGAAAGATGTGGAAGCAGGTACTCGACTCGATCCTTATTTTTATTGCATTAAACCAGGGTGGCTTTACTTGGGGCTGAGCTAGACCCCGTAGGGCCACCTGAATATATTTTTTACTGAAGCATTTTACACTAGGCTATTCGATGGTTCTAATTTATTTTTTCTTGCCACAATCAGCTGAGGCTTTCGTGACTTGCGAATAAAAGGTGCTGAAAATAATGAAAGTCTTGCAGTGGGGTCACGGTTGATTTCCATGGGGGCTGAAAAAGATGATGATCCTTAGAATACAGGAAATCACTTCGTCTTCATCGTTGGGTTGAGCTCCACCATCCTCGTTCTTCCTGCAGGTATCACGCTTTTGATAACAGCTGGAAAGACACGGAGGACAATACGCAGGTACCTGAGCTGATGGAAAAGGTGGAGGAAATGATCACCGACAACCAAGGTTTGTTGACTTCTCTAGCAATATTTGACTTTTTTTTTTTTTTTACTGCATCCTACGACATACAGTATCTGATTGTTGGATGTATGCTGGCTGCTTTTGGGCAGGCTGGTATTTTGAAGTGAACGAGCTGATTTTGCTGGAGGAGGAGCAGGCGAGGAGAGCTCTGGAGGAGGAGAGGATGAGGATGGAGGAGCACGCTAGACAGAGAGAGCAAATGATTGGAGGTCCTCCCAGAGGTATGGGGGGGTTGGGTGGGGGTGTTTGTGTGTGTTTAATGTGTGGAAAGGAGAAAGATGACTGCATGTGCATCCAAATGTTGCCCCTGGAGAGAAAAATTGTTCCCACTCAATCGTGACATGGTTAGCGTTGCTGTCAAGCAGTTTTGCAAAGACTTGGCTCACGTGCTCCCGCTGCTCTGCAGGAATGGGTTAGTTGCAGACATGAAATGTTGTGATATGATGGGGAAAAATTCAAAGCCTGTTGCTCAATGACTTTTTATTATTTTCCCTAATCTTGTTTTTGCTTTTGTTGACAGAACTGAGGTTGCTGCTGTTAGGCTGGAAGGGCGTTGGAAAGAGCTCCGTGGGGAACGCCATCCTGGGCCGTCGGTTCTTTGAGTCCGGCCAGGAGACGGACCTCTGTCTCCGGAGGCAGGCGCTCGTGTCCGGGCGCCGGGTGACCATAGTCGACACCCCGGGCTGGGACTGGTTCTCCGTGCGGCGTACGCCGAAGCGCATCCGCCAGGAGTCACAGCGTGGCGCCGCCCTTCTGCGACCTGGACCTCACACGCTGCTGCTGGTTCTCCCTGTGGTCTCCTCCCTCACCGCCAGGAAGAGAAGAACCCTTCTGGCCCACATTGAGACTCTTTTTGGCGACACCGCCTGCCTCCACACTATGGTACTGTTCAGCTGCGGGGACTGGCTGGGCCGAACGCCCATTGAGGAGCACATACTCAGAGGGGGCCGGGAGCTCCAAAGACTTCTTGAGTACTGTGGAAACTATTACCATGTCTTGGACAGTAAGACCCCTGGCAAGGACAGGAGCATCTCAAACCTCCTGGATAGGATTGAGGAGATGATCAGGGAAAACGGGGACAAGGCCTTCCTCCCTGTGCAGACCGAATGGTGTAAGTCCTGCAATTTTAACTTTGCTTTGACACATACTTGACAATCTAGACGTACACCAACGTAATCTCATCTCATCCAATACAAGAACTACATCAAGAATCCAACAATAGACCAATGTCACCCCAGTTGGGTTGTCGCCCAAATCTATCCAGATGATGTCATTGGGCTACATTGTGGTCATTGTGGACTAGCTCCTGAGATCACTTGCTGGGCCACGCCCCTTAAAGGCACACATCCAGACACATGACTTTTGCTTCAATTAGAGTTTTATAAAAATCGATTTATTTCTCATATTCCATTTTATTATGTTTCTTAGCTTTCTATATTCAAAGGGTTTTTTTATTGTGGTGCTGCAACGGATTAATGGCATTTGTATTCATTTCAATGGGGAGGTTTGACTTGATATACTCAAAAAGGAATTGACTCAAGGGACCACTGTTCCAAAATATACCAATACGATACATGAGTAAGTCAAAAGGATTCCAAACATTTTAGCGTGATGCAGTGCAGTTGTACACCACTACAAATGACAACTAATAACATAAAGTTAACCGACTGCCATTTGTAACGACACAATGTCTGATGCAGCTCTGATTCGAGATGACTGTCCATGGAAAGCTCGCTGACACTTTTGTGCATTAGACTGCGTGGCGCTGTTGCCTTGTCATCAACATTGTCTAATTTAATTGTCTTGCATTTGACAGTGAGTGAGGAGAGCTCTTACTCATCCGACAACACCGAGCCAGAGGACGACTGTCGAGGGTGCCAGCTGCAGTGATGAAAGTGAAAGCCAAGAGCTCCTGTGTGCGTGTACTGTTCTTTTGGGTGTCCACTCGGACCAAACCGAACCTCATGAACCTTTAGCCTCATCTAGATGCCATTCTGGATATTTTAGGAAATAAATGTTGGACGACAACACTTTTGAGCACTCTTGCGGAGGAAGTGTTTCATGAATATATTTACCGAACGAGGTGCCGCGGCAAAGTCCTCGCTGTAACCCTGCCGTATGTTCCACTGTCATGATTTAAAGTTGAAGAGTTGAGTTGAGCGATGCGGCCACCGAGCACATCACAAGTCTAATCCATTTCACTCACGAAGGAATTTGTCCAAGATGACATTATCTGGAGAAGGCAGCTTGTTTTCTTTCATGTCTGCTAAATGATTAACTGGAAGGAATGCTTCCTTCTGTTACCGCACCTTTCATTTTGAAAAGAGCGTCGACGCTCTTATCTCCTGCTCTTTGATTCCACTGAATCAAAGGCCTCGTAAGGGAAATGCTTCTGTAAGAAAAGAACCCATTGAACATCGGATCAAAATGCAGTTTACTGTGCCGGATGATGATAGATGAGAAAACTGCGAGTGCACTCGCCAATGTTTGCTCACTCACTCCAGCACGCCTTTACACATGGAAGCAGATGAGAGCTGTGAGTCCCCAGTGATATTCAAATTGTCAAAATGCTTCCTTCATTCATTTTTGATTCGTTTCTGCTCAGTGAGTCAGGGTTGAAGTAGTCTCTCTCTTTCTCTCTCTCGTAAAATCTGGCACATTCACAGCAAAGCTGATTGAAATGCTGCAGGCAGTGGTCACATCAAATCAAAAAGCTCTGCTTTGCAGCATCTACAGGAAAGTCTGTGTGCTTTGGGCTCAGTTATTTACTTTCATTCTTTTGTGCCCGCAGATCATCAGAACGCATTAAATCAATGGAGTCATAAAATAGTCTTGTCTACGGCGATTCCCATGTTCAAGAGGGACACAAACATGACAGGAGCAGCCGGCTGTGTAGGAGGTAACGTTGGGAGCAGCCCAGGCTTGGCTGGCTCTGCTTCATCGTTTGCGTGTGCTAATGCGTCCAGTGCGTTTGTTGACGATTTAAAAGTGCACTCCGTGTGCCTCAGCATCAAAGCGTGATAGTGGGAGTACAGCCTTGCTACAGGGCTGTTTCCTAGAATATGTCAAGCTTTTGCATGCTACAAAAACCACATAACCTCATGAATCACTGGAGCTCAAAAATAGGGCTAACCAAGTAACTTTTTCTACGTCGAGAATAAATCTGCTATATAAACACACCAGATATACAGTATATCCATATGAGGCATGTTAGTGCACTGCATGCAGATAAATGACTTTCTTGAGATTTTATGGCAAACCTCACTTCCTTCCTTCCACCTTTGAAACCTGCTTGATAACACCCATGGGAGTATCTGGTCTGATTTGGCACCCCCCTTGTACTTTTTACAGCTGCAAGCAAAAATAAGAAACACAAGAATTTTTGCTTTGGTGACTGTGCTTCTTCTAAATCATGTAGCCAACCAACTGCAGCACTTCCAAGCATGACATAACAGTTTGATATGTGGATGTTTCAATCGTTCGTTTGAATCAGAACTCTCCCACTGTGGCTTTGTTGTATACGCAATGTAATATTTACAGTGTAAAGTATGTCCTAATGTCGCTTTTAAGTGAGGCATTTTGCACTATGTAAGTTGTGCCACTTCACTGTAGCTCAAAGTGATGTAACTTGCTGTGTCATTCTTCGTAACGGCGGTGATCACACCATCAGCACTTTGTTCATTGTCATACAATAAAAGAGACGGATATATTGTAGTGTGTGTCTGGCTTTCGTTTTATTGTGTGGATTTGTTTTTAATGTGGATAAGGAGGAATGCTATCAAACAGCCATGGGGCTCTACAGGGATGTAAACACAAACGAAGCCTAAACTTCGCCAGAACTGGTGCTATGGTGACATCTTGTGTTTAAAATAAAATAAAAAAAACTGTAGATGTTTGAAGTAACCACGGATGCTATATCATGGTCACCTTCGCCATTTACTCAAGCAAGGAGGAAGTGCTCTTGCATGTGTTGCTCATTGCGGGAGGAAATTGCACATATCCCGATGAAATCGTCCTGGAGCGACTTTTCACTATGTTGCAACATTTCCATAGTTTGTTCACTTTCATTTTTATAAATGTATCGAGAGTCGTGTGATTTTTTTTTCCAAATCAGTCAAAGAAAATTACTTATTATTGGATTATGCTATTTTGCTTTTGCTAATGGTCCTGGTCAATTTTCCAATTACATATCGTTTGAATGCTTTTTTTCCAAAGAGTTCTGTGGGTATGATGTGTTTCATGACTTCCTATTCATCCCACCGGATTGCATTTGGAGCAGTCTCCTTTTCAAGGATGACCTTCACCCAACAATCAAGGTAGTTTGGAGTTAAAGGATGACAGCCATTTGTCGTTCACGTAGTTCTGCACCATCTTGGTTGGCATTACACCAGTGTTTCTCAAATAGTGGGGTGCGCTTGTGCGTTTGACCTCGGCTTTATTTTTTTTTTTTACTGTCCGAGAATAAAGTGCAATTGCACCTTAACTACAATAGGGGGCAGTGACGCTCTCATTGGCAGTGTGAGCAGGGAGCATTCGCTCGGTGTTTTGTTTAAACTGAGCATGCGTGTTTTGCACACGGCACAGAGTATGAGTAGACGCGAAGTCGACAGGCGGAGGGAGAGAGAGAGACTGAGGTAAGAGACAAACGCAAGTACAGTATCCCGAAATGTAAGACGAAGCGTATGTAGCGCTTGGCTTCACTGTGACAACGGTGGGAGAAGAAAGACCCGTGTCTAATTACTATGTCTAAAAATGTTGGCAGCGGACAGCATGAAGCCAAATCAATTAAGGCGTCACTTTAAGACATTAAACAAGACAAAAAAAAACCAGAGGCGTTTTTTTACCGAAAAAGATGACCATGTAAAGCGTTTTTTGTCGAAAAAAACCACCATGTGCAGGAAGGCGTTTTTAGCTGAAAAAAAAAAGACTGTGTATAGAACGACGGTTTTTAGCCAAAAAGAACCCAACCATGTAGAGTAAGGCGTTTTTTTTTGCCCCAAAAAACGACCAAGAGGAGTCAGATGTTTTTAGCCCCCAAAAAACGACGATGTATTGCAAAGCGTTTTTTGCCACCAAAAACGACCATGTGTAGAAAGGCGTTTTTAGACGAAAAAAATGACCATGTATCGCAAGGCGTTTTAGACGAAAAAAACGACCATGTATAGCAAGGCGTTTTTAGACGAAAAAAACGACCATGTATAGTAAGGCGTTTTTCGCCGAAAAAAACGACCATGTATAGTAAGGCGTTTTTAGCCGAAAAAAACGGCCATGTATAGCAAGGCGTTTTTAGACGAAAAAAACGACCATGTATAGCAAGGCGTTTTTAGCCGAAAAAAACGACCATGTATAGTAAGGCGTTTTTAGACGAAAAAAACGACCATGTATAGTAAGGCGTTTTTAGCCGAAAAAAACGGCCATGTATAGCAAGGCGTTTTTAGACGAAAAAAACGACCATGTATAGCAAGGCGTTTTTAGACGAAAAAAACGACCATGTATATATAGCAAGGCGTTTTTTAACGAAAAAAACGACCATGTATATAGCAAGGCGTTTTTCGCCGTAAAAAACGACCATGTATAGTAAGGCGTTTTTAGCCGAAAAAAAACACCCTGTATAGTAAGGCATTTTTAGCCCTAAAAAAGACGACCATGTAAACCAAGCGTTTTTAGCCGAAAAAAGCGACCATGTATAGTAAGGCATTTTTAGCCGAAAAAAACGACCATGTATAGTAAGGCGTTTTTAGACGAAAAAAACGACCATGTATAGTAAGGCGTTTTTTGACGAAAAAAACGACCATGTATAGTAAGGCGTTTTTAGACGAAAAAAACGACCATGTATAGCAAGGCGTTTTTAGACGAAAAAAACGACCATGTATAGCAAGGCGTTTTTAGACGAAAAAAACGACCATGTATAGTAAGGCGTTTTTAGACGAAAAAAACGACCATGTATAGTAAGGCGTTTTTAGACAAAAAAAACAACCATGTATAGTAAGGCGTTTTTAGACGAAAAAAACGACCATGTATAGCAAGGCGTTTTTAGACGAAAAAAACGACCATGTTATAGGAAGGCGTTTTTAGCCGAAAAAAACGACCATGTATAGCAAGGCGTTTTTAGACGAAAAAAACGACCATGTATAGTAAGGCCTTTTTCCCCGAAAAAAACGACCATGTATAGTAAGGCGTTTTTAGCCGAAAAAAACGACCATGTATAGTAAGGCGTTTTTTGCCGAAAAAAACGACCATGTATAGTAAGGCGTTTTTAGACGGAAAAAAAACGACCATGTATAGTTAGCATGGGTTCAAACCCCG
>CAAKHF010023156.1:10511-20768 GCA_901007745.1 Hippocampus kuda | reverse complement strand
AACATTGTGCAATATAAAACTAATCCATTGTTCTATTTGGCAAAATATTTGCACATATGTTTAATTTTGTAGGTTTTACATCTTTAAATGTTTCGAAATAAAATCGGTATTTTTCACCCAATACTGGATTAGGTGAAAATTACGTGATCAGCCCCAATTTCCGATCATGTGATCAGATTGAGGCATCCCCAACAGAAATGGTAAACATCAGCCATTCTTGTATAAAAAGAAAAAAAAAATGTCTACCAGTGGTACAAAAGGGAAAAACACTAATTGCTAATGTATTTTTTTTTAATCTAAAAGTACTGAAATTCTGTTTTTTTTAAAGCAACAAGAAATGTTCTTTCTTTTCTAAAAGGAAAAATGTAAAAAAAAAAAACGAGAAGAGAAAAATCACAGTAAAATGAAATAAAATCAACTCCTTGTTTTTGGATAAAAAGAAAATTCACTAAAATAAGATTCGACTTTCTTCTTTCATCACACAAGAAGTTTGGATCTACCTTTTCCATTTTAGAGTAATTAGCAGTAAAATATAGACTGGTTTCACCCAAATCACCTACTCTGGAGAAAAAAAAAAAACAAGATTCATATTATGCAACAGTGATTTTGATGCTAATAATTTTTGCTTGAGTAATGTCACAAGCATCTGAACAGTTTTTTCCTTAAATAAAATACCACCAACATCAATGGAAACGTGTATACAAGTGTATCAGCCGTTTAAGTATTAAATCAAATGGTATTCTATCTGGTCTAACACTACACTACAGTATACTTGTGGAGGCTCTCAGTCATACAGGAAAGTTCCATCGAAGAAAGGGTTCCGTCAGTCGTCATCTGTACCTGTGGGTAAAAAACAAAAAACAAAAAGGACGTTTCGCTTCTCTCACAGAAGCTTCGTCAGCGGTAGACAACTCTGAGTCTCCGTGAAGACTCCGGGAAATTGTTCTGCTCAGAGTTGTTCAGAGTTGTCTACCGCTGACGAAGCTTCTGTGAGAGAAGCGAAACGTCCTTTTTGTTTTTTGTTTTTTACCCACAGGTACAGATGACGACTGACGGAACCCTTTCTTCGACACTACAGTATACTTAGCTACATATTGAGTATTGTAGTGAATTGGAAAGCATTTGATATATTGTGCACAAGTCTGTAGATAATAATTGTCATATCAGATAGAAATAGTATTTGGAATTGACAAGTATTTTATATATTGATCATATAAGTGAGATTAAAGGGCTCCGACCTGATAAACTGATACTTAATCCTAGTCTTTCTCAAATGTGGATATGTAAGTGGGTATTGCATTTCGCGTGACTGCTGACTAGTGTGTAACTTTCTCGTGTTTCTTTTGTTGATGCTTTGCTTCTGTGGTACTTTGGTATTTTTTTTTGTATCAATGTGTTTTACTTCTCTATTTTGTAGGGGAAGAATCATTTTGTTGGTAAAATAATGAATCATCAATGTAACAAATTTACATTTAACATTACAAACTTTTTGCACGTTATTTAATAGTAGAAGTAGTATTTAGTAGTGTGTGCATGCATGACTTGCGCGCATGTGTGAGTGCATTACGTTATCGCTTATTCCTCTAAATCTAAATAATCTTATCTTTTCTCTCTAACATTTTTTATCGTAGATTTAACATGACAAATACTTCATCAGAAGCTGCTTGTAATGGTCGAATTTCTGCCATGTTTATGGGTTTCTGCATTCCATTGAAACACGGTGATCTAATCCGAAATAGACCCATCGCTGCCGTATTCTAGCCATAGTTCATCTTTTTTTCCTACTTTCCCAGCAACAGAAGAGTTTTGCCCACTCATTCCCATTTTAAAAAAACAGTTGATTGCCATCATTGGCGCTCCTTTTTAGAGTTCCCATTGTTGTCATTTCATGTCGATGGCGCACAGACTTAAGATATTTAATTTTGAATTATCTCTTAAATGGGAATTCAACAAAACGTCAAAGTAAATGCATAAATTACCTGAGCCGGGTGAGCGCACTGTGCCAGTCCTCCGCCCTTTAACACGGAGAGGGCGCGTCGTACCGTGTTCAGCTCCTGAATGGTGGCGCCAGAGGCCGCCAGTTTGCGGGTGATATCCAGTTTTTCTTTGAGCGTTATTGGCGAGATGGGTGCAGGTAGCAATGCAGAGCCCCCACCTAGTTTTACAACAACAGTGCCTGTCAACCAAAGAACTCGTACATAGGATGGTATACAGCAAGGGTCACCGATATGGTGCCTGTGGGCACAAGGTAGCACCAAAGGTCCACATGAGTCGCCCATGGGCCTAGTATAGCCCACCGGTGATGGAGCATTGTGATTTTCAAGGAATTTTGTGTCGGTGATCATTTGAAAATGGAAAGACAGGCAGAGATTTATAGAAATTACCGTAAGTGCCGCATATTGATATTTATAAATGTTGTAATTGTGAAAAGTGGGAAATCTTTTAAATGATTAGTGTCTTCACTTAAGTGCATGTCATGAATTATTAATAACTAGTGCTGTCACCAACTGATGTTTTAGATGCATGACAAACGCCTCAACAATGCTGCGAGAAGGCCAATTTCAAAATAAACCATATATTATCAAATAATATATGGACATCAATGCCTATGCAAGCTTTTATTTTGAAGTTGTTCCCAGCAGTGTGTCACAGCGTAATAGCTGATTTGACTGTCTTCCAGACTGTTTGGTGCGTTATATTTATGTTGAGGGTGCTACAAAAAAAAAAAATAATTATGGTGACATTGTATTGTACAGCATCCGTTGCCAGCATTTAGCACTCAAGTGCCCCATAAAGCCTGGGTGAAACACGCACACACCAAAAATATTGCTACAACGTATATTTGTATACAGCGGACGCGACTATTTGCTGGATAAAAGGACCTGTGTCATAAACCCCACTTTTAATAAATGAATTTGTAATCCGATTATTTTTCTTCTTGAACTGTCGTGGAATGAACATTTTTTTGTATTGCGAATACATAACGCCAAGACATGTATTCCGTTACTCTCCAAGCCTGGATATATGAGCTTGTTATTGTACCTGAAATCAGCACAAGAAGCAGGTCTTTCTCCGTCAGCGCACGTGCTAGCTGAGCAATGCATTCTGCTGCCTTCTGAGCGTTGGCATCGGGCAGATTGTGTTGTGCGCCCTCCATGACTTGGATACGACTTTCTTCTTTTAACAGCAGGTGGCTGCAATGACAAATTTCATTCGTTGGAGTGCCTCCACAGTGGTGTCAATAATGTCAGTCAAGAATTTTAAGTATAAAGTAGTAAAGTCATAATAAAAAGCTATGAACATTTACATTCATTTTCATCTCAAATGTATTTTTTTTACATATTTGTCTTTTGACCTTATTCTTCTTACATTTGTACATTTTACAATAATCTTCTCATGATCATCTTGTAAAAATTATTCTCAGATTATTACAAAAAATTTCATTCTCACAAAATTCTGACTTAATTTTCTTCAGCTTTTTTTGGGGTTTGGGAATCATATTTCTCCTGTGACAGTTTTATCCTTGTAATATGACCATCACAAAATTGACTTCTCAAAGATCACAACTATAGTTTTTCATCCACATTATTGTTTAAAAAAATAACTATTCCGGCATTATTCTGAAATTACTTCTTTTTTGTAACTTAATTCTCACAAATTTACCTGTAATCTAACATTATTCAAACAAATTCAGACTTTTTTGTCAGTGTTCCAACTTTATTATCATGAACGACAACTTTTTTTAATCGTATTTTTTTTCAACTTTATTCGAAATATTACACAGCACACTAATTCTAGTAATGATAATTTAAATAACTTTTCCATCTTGTTGCTTTTACTTACTGTTTGCCATGCTGCCGTAATGTCTGCTGAATGCCATGCGGCACGCTGATGATTCCTCCCACCAAGTGCTCTCCCAGAATCCTCTCTGCTTCGGTGGCCATGCCAAGCACCGCTTTTCCAAACCCCACCACATGCACATTGTTTCTTAGCGTGAATTTGCGAGTGCCGCTGCCAATAACCACCACGGAGTCATCTTGGCGTTGCAAACTCTGCCGAATGGCGACATCCGGCTGCACAGCTTCAACTGCCACCGCAAACAACTCACGCGCCCGGCAGTGTAGTGACATTTTCCTCCTCCCCAAGAGAGCCAAGAATGGTTGAGGCCGGATCAGGGAAAGAACACGAGCCATAGATGCCTGAAAGAGATTGCCTGAGAGCAGGAAAAAAATATATACAGCATAGTTTTCTAGTGGTTCTCCAATGCCACTTTTCCATTGCACCAGTTCTAACCAAAAACAACCTGGTTCCACCTTCTGTGGTCGCCTTTCCATGACACTTTTTTGAGGTGGATGACAATTGCACCATTCCTCAAAACCTCTTCCAACCTTCTATTCATCTTATGAGCTAAAATCTAAATGTCAACAGTATACAACAAAAACAAAGGAATTTACTTTGCCGTTCCAAGACTTTTGGTGGGGACTGTATCGTGACGCTAATCTGAGATTTCATCATGTAAACGAAAATCAATGGATCACTTTGAGTCAATCGGCTTCATTAGCTACATTCACAAGTTGACATAAGTTAAAACTGATTACTGATTCACACGTAGAGGCCCACTGCTGAGACCTACCTGCAACAAAGTTGAAATGGAAGCTTCGTTGGTGTGTTTCAACTTAGTAAGCGAGCTAGTGTTTCAAAAGTCAAACTACAGGCTAAAAAAAAAAACTATGCATCGTGTGTGTAATGATTGACTTGGACTTACCACATGAGGCAACACCATTACCTCCACTGCACACATCTCTTCATTTGTCCCACTGCAGAGTGCGCATAACCAACATAAATGGAAAAGAATACGAATAGGTTTTTTGCAACCAAGCCGTTTTACCGGTAACATTTGATTCATGAGTTATATTTTTAATGCATCAGGTGAAACTTCATTCAGAACATCTTAAATGTAATCTATTTAGAACAATAGTCTTATTTATTTATTTTTGCATGAATTGTGCATGTTACACGTAACATTAAGGGTGGCAATTTCAACTCTGTGATGTTTGAACAGATAGGGAGCAAAGAGTTCTGTCAACACAGCAACCCTTCAGAAACACCTCAGGTTAAAACCACTACACAAAATGCGAGGCAGTATGATGAAGCGGAGTCACAGACTGAGGAAGAAAGTACAGTGCCCTTCCCTCTGTGCCACAGACAGGCACAATGGGGTGGTGGGTAGATTTTCAAATTGATTCATTTTTCAAACTAATAAATTGTGAACAAGTGACAAATTGTTTCGATGAATACCTACTTGAGTTCAGCTTTAAGTAATTTGTGTACCGCTGATACAATCTCACATGGCGGGGGGGAGCATAGATTTATTCACGTCAGGTTTCCTTAAGGATTGGTCATATTATATACAGACAGTTGCGATGAAACTGCCATGGTGAACGAGTTTAAACAGAAAACAAGATTAAAAAAACTAACACTTTCTATTAAATATGTCAATCATTATTTACAATGAATATAATTTGCTTCGCCAGTTGAATAACCATTTTAAAAGTTAGGTACTGTCAAATGTATGCAACTAATGTGGCCTTTATTTAATTAAATAACTGACAACTTCATTTGGTGTGACCCAGAATTGTAAAACAGCAGCTGGCTGATTGCTTCCTCAACTTCTGCGATTGAAATAAATTGATGTCGCTTTTTTGAACCAAACACATCAGACTGAATTTTACTTACCACCAATTTCCGATTGTATCAGTAGTGAAGATGATAGAAATATTTTAATAAAACTAAATAATTTACATGCTTTTTTTTAATGACGATGCACCTGACCATTACCCCAAGTGAGACATCGGCAAAACCGGTAAGAATCGCTCAGGTATGTGGTAATAGCTCCATACCTCTGAGTTTCTTCGGAGTTGACTCAAAATCCATGTAGCTGGTTTACTCGCCAACCTGACTGCTAAGTACAGCGACACTATTACTCAAACACGTCGAAAGCTATCGCTGCACAAATCAGAGCGTTCTCGCCTGCCTCGTTTGTTGTTTCAGTCGACAAAGCAGCGTAAAGGCGCGTTACCGCTACCTGCAGGCGTTAAATTGAACGTACAGAAGTGAATGGCTTCTCGTTCTTCTAGTAAGTCTAGGCGTGTGGCAAATAACTTAATGGTGCATTACCGCCATCAACTGATATGGAGTAACTTCTAATTTCACTTAGCATGTTGGGGAAAGAAAAAAGAAGAAAAAGAAAAAACACCCACAAGTACACATCCATCCATTTTCCGATCCGCTTTATCCTCTCAAGGATCGTGGGGGGTGCCGGAGCCTACCCCAGCTCTCTTCGGACAGTCGGCGGGGTCCACCCTGAACCGGTTGCCAGCCAATCGCAGGTCCCCCAAATATCCCAAAAGCATCTTATATTTTTTCCTGCTTGTGCTCAGCCTTAGAATGTCCCAACTAAAACGACTTTTTACACGCATCAATCAAATCAAATATTTTCTATGAACCTCATACCGATCACACCAAAATAAGAAATGCTCAATCATTTGTAATTCCCCACAGCTGCATCACCAGATTCATGCTTACCCATCCTAAACAATGTACTTTTTGGCCCGTGTGCCCAAACGTCAACCTTGACATTATAATTTTATCTCTTCCGTTTCCCTTAGCTGTCCTCATTTCACCAACCTTCATCTGTTTCTCTTTTACAATGTGTTTTAATTTCCGATTGACTAAATTGAACATCTACCTCAAAATTATCATGTCTTGCACCCTCCTTTGCACCTTTGTCTGCCAACTCATTCCCACAAATCCACTAAGTGCAGGTTGAGTGAATGGCTACCTAACCACTAAAGAATAAATGGAAAATCGCAACCACAGCTTCAGGTAGTAACTGCCACACATGATTTAAACCACTTTAGTTATTTGAAGGCATATCTATCTATCCTTTCATCTGTCTATAGTAGCTTGAGAAAGTATCTGGCCCTCTTTTAACCTTACTGACCTCGAGTTGTTTTTTTTTTTTTGCAAATAAGAATGGGCACACAAAAAAATAAATTCTCTTGATGTGCAAAACTGATAGCGATGTACATGTACGCTAAAAGACTTGCAGCTGTAACCGCAAGCAAAAGGTGGTTTTACAAAGTATTAACCCGGGAAGGATAAAATTTTCACGCACCCCGCTTTTCAGTTTTTATTTCTAAAAAAGTTAAATTATTGTATGAATTTCGTTCCTTTCGCGAGTGTGTCCCACTTGGTGTTGATTCTTAAGAAATGTCACAGTAATTCTATTTTTATAGAGTATAAAATTATGAAGGGCAGCAAGTGGTTACCATGCCTATCTCACGTTTCTGAGGATGGCGGGTCAAATCTGCCCTGGATATATTTCTGCAAACTTGATTCATAAATGTATGTATTCATAAAATATTTAACATATATTTAAAGGAATGTTGTACTATTTTTGTCACATAAGCTGAAGTATGTAGAAAATGTATGGTCAAAGCAATCAATTTGTTTATCAAGTCCCTTATAACAATTTGAAATTTTAAAGCACATTGACCACTGGACTTCAGGATCCAGTGTAATTTAAAGGATAATTCAAGTAATATTTTAGTCAATGAGCCAAATTCTGGGTTTAAAACTATGAATAAAGAGTTGATAAAGTAAGTGTACAAAATCATCAAAATGCTTTTATTAGCATTCTCTTGAGTTGGCATGGCCATTTATTTTACAAAGGCACAAGTTACAATTTCCAACTCACTTCATTTAAAAGTCTATCTAATGAATAAATGTGTTACATTCACAGTAATATGCTTTAAAAAAAGCCCAACCCCATAGTCTTATCGTAACAGTATGAAAACCTTTGCGAATGTTCAGCTCTATCTGCTCCTTCCAATTCTGCAGCTTTGTTAGAAGTGCAAATGGAAAAACGACTGCAGTCAAGGAGCAGCTTTCATATCTATGGAAGCACCATAAGCAGCTGACCATTGTACATTTCCTCAAAACACCCCAACGGTAACTTGATCCTTTCATACAAATGAAATATTTGACTATTTTTTTAAATAACACCTAATAATTTACAAGCTTATTTACTGACATCCAGTACAGAATGTTATCAATGAGGTCTCAGAAGAGTGTTGAAGATCACACTCCAACAACTCAAAAATTACATAAATAAAATATGTGCCATTGACTGTCTTCTGACACGCAAAACCACTTCAAAGTACCTAACCACCGCCATGTGAAACTAGAACCATTTCTTTGTATCGATGCTTTTGCAACACCGTGACAATGCATGTTTTGTTGTGCGCTCAATTGTTCTTCATGCCACAATTGGCATGTTTGCTTGACATCTACCATGTTTGTGCTAGATAACAACACTGACAAATGGTGTGTTTTTAAGGCTGGATTTACATTACAGGTTCAAGTGCCAGATTCTAAATTTAATCCCGATATCAGTTTTTTGGGGGGGACTGTCTCCAGTGACACATACAGTATCTGATGCGGCTGTGTTTTCACTGGCCGAAAACATGAAATAAAATGTAGACAGCCAAATTACACTGAAATAACCAACTAGTGCCAACAGCGGGCAGTGACAACACAAAAGTAGTAAACCGTAATACACAAATAATACAAATATTAGTTGGCCTGGGCTGACACACAATTAAAACGAGAGTAACATTGGCAATACAGTACTGTAAGTCACTGGCGCAATGGCGGCCATCTGCAATTACTTTGCTTATTTAAGGACGAACAAACCTCTAATGTAGTTTGTTTAGTTGTCTATATGCTTTCAGTGCAATTTTGAATGACAGCAGGTTTTCGTTTTTGTTGTTTGAGTCGATGCAAGTGTGTCCACATCACCAATCAGTGTATTTTGATGACAGTTAGTTAATACTGATGAGATATAGTCCATCGAGACGTATACTTCCACACTCACATTGGCACATATAAGATTCCGATTTGTATCCACTTTTGGAAGAGTCCTGATTCTGATCTGAAGATATCTGATCCAATGTTTTTTTTTTCTTTTTATGCTGCCATGACGCATATCCCACTTGGGCCCTTGAAAGCATTAAAAAAAATCTGAGCGAAAAAAAAAACATTAAAAAAAATCACTTGAACATGCAGTGTAAATTCAGCCAACGAGATTTTGGCACTTGTTTCCTCCCGATTTACACGGTTCCCTGAGTGCCCATCCCAACCCCCAAAATTCCATCAGAGCCTGGTGTTTCTATGCAGGTCCAAATGCATTGTCACATAACGCACAAGAAGCACAAGGCAGTGTTAGAGTATAACCGGGGCATGGGGATGCTTCGCTGGAAAAATAAGAAGTAGAGGTCATTTGTCAGTGACGGTGGCAGCGGCCATTGGGCTTCGCATCGTCCCGCGTGCTGTTGCTGCAAGTTCCTCGATTTCGGTGTTGAGCCGCCGGATCACCCATTCCACGGCTTCACGGCCCTGGAGAGAGAAAGAGAGACGGAGACAGAAAGTGACAGAGATACAGTGAGTGAGTGAGTGAGAGTGAGTGTGGGAGAGAGGAACATGAAATAATGAAATACAGTCTAAATGTCCAGCTTCCCAGGTAGTATTAGAGATAAAGTGGGCGAGTAAACGATTCATTTGAGTTTGTTAGAACATTTCTTGTTTTGTTTTGTTTTTGCAGTTCGATTGCACAACCTGTGTTAGGTTCACTGAAAGCTCAAAATCCTCCACAAGCGCAAATGAAAGTGTGAATGCTTGTCTATGTGCTCCGCGACTGATTGGCAACCAGTCAAGGGTGTACTCAGCCTCTCTCCCAAAGTCAGTAGGGATAGGCTGCAGCTCATACCGCAAACCTTATGAGGACAAGCGCAATTTATTCATTCATTCATTCATTCATCTTCCGAACCGCTTTATCCTCACTAGGGTCACGGGGGGTGCTGGAGCCTATCCCAGCTGACTTCGGGCAGTAGGCGGGGGACACCCTGAATTGGTTGCCAGCCAATCGCAGGGCACACAGAGACAAACAACCATGCACGCTCACACTCACACCTAGGGACAATTTAGGGACAATTTAGAGTGTTCAATCCGCCTGCCATGCATGTTTTTGGAATGTGGGAGGAAACCGGAGCACCCGGAGGAAACCCACGCAGGCCCGGGGAGAACATGCAAACTCCACACAGGGAGGCCGGAGCTGGAATCGAACCCGGTACCTCTGCACTGTGAAGTCGAAGTGCTAACCACTGGACTACCGGTCCGCCCCAAGCGCAATTTAAA
>CAAKHF010023156.1:0-10491 GCA_901007745.1 Hippocampus kuda | reverse complement strand
CGCCCCAAGCGCAATTTAAAAATTTTTAAAAAAATGTAGCAATGAATGAAACTAAAACGGATTAAAAATTAACACTCGAAGGCTTTAAGCCTTTGTTCTGCTCCTTCAAAAATTTCTGGACCTCCTAAAAGTTACATTTTAAGTGCAGGCACCAAGCAGTCAGTATGAACGTGTGGTAAATCTCCTACCTTTCCCGCATTGGTTGAGATGGTGCTTGCTAGAATGCCCTCCAAGTAGCTGCTTAGACTTACTCCTTTTACAGATATGATAGCTTCTTGTGTCAGGATTGTTCTAAGGAGAAGAATTTTTAAAAAATACTTGGGAATTGTCATTCTTGATTGTTGGATCAGTAAGCTTCTGTTAACCTACTTTCGAGAATCTTCAGGGTGGGGTTTATACGTTAGCTTCTCATCCACAGACACCAAGTTGGTGAATGTAATCTGCAACATGGGGAGAGATATCACAAAAGGGCAAAGTTGGCAGATGAGCCTCAACACAGTACAGCACAACTACACTCGATTATACAACAGGCAAGTTTTCATCCCAGCAAAAGTCATGAGAACACTACTTCACAACCATTAAAAAGTGGATCTACAAGGGATGTGTGCATTAGAAACTGCCAACATTTGTCTAAATAGCCTTATAAATGCAGTTTTTTTCAAATTGCATGTCAGTCTCATTTTTAGGTAAGATGACCTAAACTATTAAATACTCACATTTGTGGACTGAAGTTGCAAACTCTTCTCGAGTGGATCCACGACTGAGTGCTCTTGAATGTACGTACATGTCCGCATGTTACCAATGATCTGGGAACAAATGTGAAGATAGAATTTTGATTAAACCTTGGGAAAATATAGATAATGCCAAATACTGTACTATCCATACATCCATTTTCTAGAGGGCTTGCCCTCATCAGGGTTTTGCTTGTTAGTTGGAGCCTGTCAGATAGATTACAAAAAAGAGTTCCCCAGTACAAAAAAAGTTCCCCAGTCCTGCACTAAATGATCCACTTGTAATCACGTTCGGGACAGACAATGCCGTGAGCATCATTGATTGAGGCCGGAATTAAAAAAAGATATTCATTGATGTGATCGCAGTTCTTGAGCACACATCCTAAGACATCCTTGTAGAGGTCAGCTGCCGATTCAGCGATGTGTGTTCAGACTGCAAAGCCACGCAATAGCTCGCTTTAGCTAGTTGTCCTTGCCGCGAAACAGGAGACGGGCACCAACGAATTTAGTGGTCTCGTGGGCGCTTGTTTTAACTCAGAAAGTTACATCACATGCCGTCACGGGTTGTAGCGCTAACTTGGTACTCAGAGTTACTACACTCCAGCCAGAGCAGGTCCAACTCTTCTGTCCAAAGACAGGAATAGCACTGTGGGAGTAATAGGTTTTGGATACTCACAGACTTGACGATAGAGGGAAGACCCCACTCAGTGCTGAGAAGCCTTTTGCTGTGGAGCCGGCCCTGCTTGTCGATGGTCCTGTCTAAAACGTCTACCCCGAACACGCTGGGATTCATCGGGTTGGGGTACTTTTGCATCGCTGCCTTGGTCACAGTCTCCCAAGGATGACTGTTGGAGGAAAACAAACAGTCAAGGCCACTTTCAAAGATTTCAAATGAATACAGCAGCACACAACGGCCCTTACTTTTTGGGTTTGCATTTGATTATTTTATATTTATGGAATTAAAATGAATGAACTAGAAGTGTTTTTCATTCAGCTATTTATTTACTATCCAACCATCCATCCATCCATCCATCTATTTTCTGAACTGCTTATCCTCACTAGGATCGCGGGACGTGCTTGAGCCTACTCCAGCTGTCTTCGGGCAGTAGGCAGGGGACACCCTGAACCGGTTGCCAGCCAATCATAGGGCATTCAGAGACGAACAACCATCCACGCTCACACTCACATTTCGGGACAATTTAGAGCGTTCCATTAACCTGCCATGCATGTTTTTGGAATGTGGGAGGAAACCGGAGTACCCGGAGAAAACCCACGCAGGCCCGGGGAGAACATGCAAACTCCACACAGGAAGGCCGGAGCAGGGTTCGAACCCACGACTTCTGCACTGTGAGGTCGACGCACTAACTACTTGACCACCGGGCAATATTTACTATAATTATATTTTTATGCTATTAACAATGCGCAGCATGAACGAGTTTTACACAAGTGAATCAGAATCAGAATCATCTTTATTGGCAAAGTATGTTGAACACACAAGGAATTTGTCTCCGGTAGAACATGCTGCACTAGTATAATCATAAACAAGGGAGAGTGGAGTCATGAATAAAATACTTGAATTAGGGCGGACGGTATCTCTACCAGTTGTGGTTTGAGTTAACTTTCGTAAAAGAAGTACCGGCAATGAGAAGTACCCGCTCAAAAATCCCATTCATCTACATATATTAAAGTTTTTCAAAAAAAAGTAAAGCAATTATATTCCCTGGTGACTAATTACATTCATGATGGAGTAGTTACTAGTTCAATGACGTTGCATGTGAAGTAACTACTAACTAGTAACCACAAATAATTACTTTTCAAAAGTGTTTTGCCCAACATTGTTAGCTAGACACTTTCTAGAAAAGTTTTTTGTAAACTACCTTCTCTCTTTACAAAGACTGTAGTTTGTACAAGCAGAGCATGTCAGCTAGCAACGATGGGTAAATATTGAAACGAAGTTGAATTTGTTTTGGGAATAAGTCTCTGATATGTCATGAATATTTAGATTTGATAGTCCTACGGCATTTAGCACGTGGTAGGTTTGATTAGCTTAAGAATTTTGGCAGGGTTCATTGGTTAATAGTAATAACAATATAATTCTCTCCTGCAAGGAATCCCAGGACCCAAAAGGTTAGAGAAGCCCTGACGTAGGGGGAATAAAGTATCAGTGTCGGGGTCCTTTCATCGAAAACACAAGAGAGTCGAAGGTCATTCGTGTCTGGTTTCCGTGGAGACGCGTGCACCTGGCCAGACAACGAGAGGGTAGTGACGTCACAGTGGGAAAAGTAGGGGAGAGGTTACCCAACTACATGGATCGCTTATGAAATAAGGACGCCGCCGACCTCATGTACACGTACCTTTTCACACTCAACGATGTGCTATGATATCATGAGTGACCTAAGGCCAACGAACATGACGACAAAATAAAAGTCTATCGGCAGCATGCTATCTTGTTAGCTGGTTAGCAAGGTATTTTTCCGTTTGAAGCTACTCGATT
This sequence comes from Hippocampus kuda, assembly GCA_901007745.1. Lineage (NCBI taxonomy): Eukaryota > Metazoa > Chordata > Actinopteri > Syngnathiformes > Syngnathidae > Hippocampus > Hippocampus kuda. The sequence continues at coordinate 7,266 of CAAKHF010023156.1, read as the reverse complement.
TATGCCCCCATGTATTGTGTAATCCATTCACAATATGACAGTATGACGTAGCTTGACTAGCACACAAAAAAAAGCGCTTTGGGTCTCACTTGAATATGTGTTCCGATGTCCAAATCTTCATAGCGCGGAGAGTTGCGGTCGGATGGATGGATGGGTGAAGGTAATTCGCCGGGTTGATCCGTTTCACTGAGGCCGGTGTGCAAGATGCCGGGTTGAAGGCAAGACAAGAGTAAGTCCCTCCCCCTGTCCCTCCTCCTCTGGTTCAATAGAGCTGTCACGTGACTGGGATGACGCACTTCCGCCTCAGTCAGCATGCAGCATGGCGCGTGGCCGGACTGCTGTCACTCAATCGGGGCAGTGGCTTATTAAAATAGCGCTCAGTGACATAATAGGAGGTTTTTTTCGTTCTGTTTTTTGAGACCACGTGTACAACAGGCTGGGCCAAAAAGGTTTACGCTTTACTGTTATTATTTTATGTATATTTTTTAGTACATTTACAGTTGTCTTTCTTATCCGAACTCCATCCTTTCCAGACCCTCTTTATATCTTCCCTCAGCGTTTTTTTTAATCTTGCATCATTCCTTCCATTGTTCCTTACGGCTCCTTCCTTCACTTAAATCTGATTTTCCTTTTTCACTCTTCCCTCCTTCGATCTATTATTTTGACCTACTTTCTGTCTTCCTGCCTTCCCGACTTACCTGCTGACCTTTGCTCCTTTCTGCCTTCCTTCCCTCAGACCAGCTTTTGTGTCACATACCTTTCCTTCCTTTGCTTTATTTTTTTGCCTTCTGTCATTCCCTCCTTCCTTCCATCTCTTCTGCCTGCTTTGCTGCCTTCCAATCACCTCAGATCTATCAGTTTGTTCATTTCTTTTGATCACTCTTCCCTACAAGCCTCCCCTCTTTTTTCTTTCGTTCATGCCTCCTTCACTCACACCCGCTTTTTATTAATGCGTCCTTCCTTTGCTACTTTTCTGTCTTCAGCCTTGCTCCCTGACCTCCTTTCTTCCACCTCAGCCCTGCTTTTCTTTCTTCCTTTCTTTGTTCCGCCCTCACTTCCTTTCTTCCCTGGCAACCATTTGTGATTTTGAGTCCTTCCTTCTTCTTTTGCAAGAAACTACTTTTCTGCTTTCTTTGTTCTTGAATCAAATATTTCCCGTTATTCACGGCACCTCTTAAAAGAAACAAGTTGATTTAAAAAGTACTTATTGTACTGTACTTACTTTTGGTCAACCCTTGTAATATACCAGAATAATAGAATGCATTTTGTCTTTTGTTAGCAAGTGTTGCAAAAACAATCATCGGTGTTATACAATTGTCCTTCATGGAAGGTTGAAAGTTCTGCGCAACCTTGGAGGAGCAAGGACACATTTTGAGCTGCTGGCTGCACAATGTCAACAGCAGAGGTTGTATTGTAAATGGTATTCATAGACCAGCATGTCTGGTTGTATTTTTCCTTATAAACAGAAAAACTTTAATGCAGCTGTTCTGATTCTTTCACACAAAATGGCAATTTTATTTTCCCAGCATTGCGACTTTTTCATGTAACATTACGACTTCAGTCTCAAAGAAGTATGACTTTAATTCTATAGCTTTACAACTTTATGCTTTGAATAGAACATTTTTTCCAGTCAAAATGTGACTTAGTTCCCGAAAAAAAATCCAACCTGATTCTCGCAGTAATTTTTTTTTGAATGTCCGACTTTATTCGGGTGACTATGACTTTATTCTCTGAACGTTACAACATTTTTTCTCTTGACATATTTATTCTCATAGTAATATATTATTTTTTTCCATAGTATTGCCACTTTAATCTTGCAACCTTATTCTATTACTACTACACTTTATTATACAATTACTTTTCTTAGAGCACACAGCTATTCTCACATTTACTTTTTTCTCATGACATTACATATTAATTATTGTGGCACAATAATTTGTTTCTCATACATTTTGACTGACCCATAACTGTTTGTTTTTTTTTTCCTCCCTCAAAAACATCGACTTTATTCCTGTAACCTTCTGAGACTTTTTGGAACATTAAACCTTTTTGGCAAGTTGAGACTAAATTCTTGAAATACTGCAGCATCCTTTTGTATTATGATGAGAATACACAAAAGAGTGTTTTTTTGTCCAGAAACGCTGGAGATATATATATATATATATACATATATATCTCACGACTTCATTTCTGTATTGTATATCAAAACAATAATGAGGAATTTACCGTGCCGGTTGGCCGTTGTAATTGTCAGAGGACTTTGTGCCTTCTCTTTCCTTTACTAAAAAAGTGGAATTACTTATGTTTCTTGTTGTTCTTCATTCCAAAACTTATTTTCGGAGTTAAAGTGAACTCATGAATGCTGTATGGTTTTGGTGAAAAATAATTGATACGCATGTTAGCCTCTGGTCACAAACCACAATGGAATACACGAGTCTAGATAACTTTATTTCTGTACTTATCACATTGCACAGACACTCAAGGCAGTAAAATGTGTAATCTCAAAGTCCCAGGCCGCTCACAGTGGGAGGAAACAGAATGACAGCCAAACACACTTTATCAGCGTCATTACGATCCATCACTTAGTTCGAGACAAGTCGAGTTAAAATTCTGTAAAATAGTTGAATTATATAAAGGAATATTAGCGCCACGCCAAAAAGAGACTAAAAGAAAAATATGCTATAAAATAAAGGTGAAACATTATGACAGTAAAATTGTGAAAGAAAAAAAAAGTATTATACAACTTGTAACATTACAATAATAAGGCCATCATTTACAAGGGAAATTACGGTGAGGGAAAAAACCACACGCACGCTCAGATAAGCTTGATAAGTTACTGCGGAGAAAGTCGGAACATTATGGGAATAAAGTTGAAATTTTGTTCACACCTCTCTTGCTTGCTTTCAGTGGCAATCTTGCATAATTCTGGCCATGAGTTGTATATTACTTAATTCGACTTCAGTCTTGCAACTTTACAATGTTGCTTGAATGTGGAAACTTCCAGACTTTATTCTGTTCACTTTACGATTTTATTCTTGCAAATGTATGACAATTTTCATCATTTTATATGAATAACATTTCGACTTTAATCAAGTCAATTTTAGACTTTATTCACATAACATCACAACTTGATGCTCAAAATTTCATGGCTTTATTCTCGTAATTTTATGACTTCATTATTGGAATTTTATGACTTTACAGTATTTTCATGACTTAACTTGATTCTCGTAAGAGTCTGACTGTTATCGAGTCACAACTTTATTCTCAAAATGTTACGACTTTTACTCTGATACCATTCCCACTATTATTTAACAACATTTTGATTTCTCGTAGCAATGCTATTTTTTCCCATAGCATTGCAACTTAATCTATTCTCTCTCTCTCTCTCTCTCTCTCTCTCTCTCTCTCTCTCTCTCTCTCTCTCTCTCTCTCTCTCTCTATCTATCTATATCTATATATAAATCAGCATGTATGTATGTATGTATGTATGTATGTATGTATGTATGTATGTATGTATGTATGTATGTATGTATGTATGTATGTATGTATATATGTATGTGTGTGTGTATGTATGTATGTATATACCTGTATATGTATGTATATGTATATATGTTAACATGGTCTATTTTTCTTAACGTTTGCATAACGTCTCTGGAAAGGCTTTAAACAAACTACCGGTAATCACAAATCATATGAAATACAGATTTCTTAATTAATACAGAGACAGTGACACCTTTATGCCAAGTCAAGTATTTCTCCAGCTACCTGTAGTCTAGAGGACCCATGAAAGCTTAGGCCAATTTCCAGAAATCCATCCATCCATTGCGCTTGTGCTCATTAGCTATAGCCCATCTCAAGTGACTTTGCGCGAGAGGCAGGATACATCAAAAATGGACAATTTTGGCCTTCAGTGAACCTAACAAGCATGTTGTTTGAATGTGTAAACACATATAAGCAAGGGGAGAACAAACTCCACACAAGATTCCCCCGAGCTGAGATTCGATCCCAAAACGTTGCAATTGTGAGGCAGACGTTTAAAGCCACAATTGCTACCCTATCGGCAAACATATTCTATTCAAATAAATCAAAGCTACAATCCATCTTAAAGCAACACACAAAACTGAATCTATATTGTCCAGTGTGTAGAAACATCAATAGTGCAAATATCAATGTCATCTGATTCCCTGAAAAAAGACGAAGCCGATTAAGTATCAAAATGACATATTCAAATCATACTCTAAAAAAATTTCATAAACGAATGAAGGACAATGAATTTTCAGTGGCATGTTGCTTTAAACATCAGTACAGCTAAATAACAAGTGTATAAGTATTCCATAGCACCATTTCCTCACAGATTTTGTTCAGGCAACGTTTCAAGGTTAGTCCTCATCCACGGTTTCTCGACTCGTTTCTGTCACTGTTTCCTTCATAACTTCCATCCGAGACTGAATCCTTGTGGCTGTGGACTTGTCAGGCAGCTCCTGCTCAACTTCGTCCTCCATTTCAGACTCCATGTCAGCCGTGGCGTCTTGGTACTGCTGGTACTCCGACACCAGGTCATTGAGGTTGCCCTCGGCCTCCGTGAACTCCATCTCATCCATGCCCTCTCCCGTGTACCAGTGGAGAAAGGCCTTGCGCCTGAACATCAGCGCAAACTGATCGCCCACTCGGCGGAATATTTCCTGAATGGCCGTGTTGTTGCCAATAAACGTGGAGGCCATTTTAAGGCCTCGAGGCGGGACGTCGCACACAGCGACCTTGACGTTGTGTGGGATCCAGTCCACAAAATGGTTGCTGTTCTTCTGCTGGACGGCCAGCATTTGTTCATCCACCTGCTTGGTGGACATCCTCCCGCGAAAGACGCCGGCAACTGTGAGGTAGCGACCCCGTCTGGGGTCGCAGGCCGTCATCATGTTGCGGGCGTCGAACATCTGCTGGGTGAGCTCGGGTACGCTAAGGGCGCGGTACTGCTGACTACCGCGCGCGGTCAGTGGGGCGAAACCAGGCATGAAGAAGTGAAGGCGGGGGAAGGGCACCATGTTGACCGCCAGCTTCCTCAGGTCGGCGTTGAGCTGACCGGGGAATCTCAGGGAGGTGGTGACCCCACTCATGGTCATGGACACCAAGTGGTTGAGGTCTCCGTATGTGGGCGTGGTGAGTTTGAGTGTGCGGAAGCAGATGTCGTACAGCGCCTCGTTGTCGATGCAGAAGGTCTCATCCGTGCTCTCCAGGAGCTGGTGCACCGACAGGGTGGCGTTATAAGGCTCCACCACCGTGTCGGAAACCTTTGGCGAGGGCATTACACTGAAGCTGGTCATGATCCGGTCGGGGTACTCCTCTCGGATCTTGTTGATCATTAGGGTCCCCATGCCGGAACCTGTGCCACCGCCTAAGGAGTGAACCAACTGGAAGCCCTGCAGACAGTCGCAGCTCTCGCTTTCGTTCCTCACCCGGTCCATCACCTGTTCTATCAGCTCTGCCCCCTCCGTGTAGTGGCCCTTCGCCCAGTTATTGCCGGCACCCGAGTTGCCTATATCACCATCACGAAGACAAAAGTTGGAGGCACAAACAAAAAAAAAAAATAGACTTCTTTGACTGCTCTAAGTGACTCAGAATATGTAGTTGTAGTCATTTTTCATAAGATAAAAAATACAGTATATGCCTGTGAGTAATTATATTATCTGTTGACATGTTGTGCTTCACCATTTGTGTTCAAATGTACGTTGCTTCTACAACTCAATGGCATTTTCAATTACATGTTAGCATTCAGCTGGCAAACCATTCTTAAGGTAACATTGTTTGTTTCTTTTACATAACTTGTAATTCTCTTTGTTTTATGTTCAGTTTGACGGTAAACTTCAACTGGAAGTGGAAATAAACAGTTTGAAATATCTTTTTATAAGCAATTGTTCACCATTTGCCAAACTGCTGCTTTTTGCGAAGTGAGTTGAAATTAGTTCATTAGAGTCAAAAATCAGCGAATTACAAGTCGTATTTCAAAAAAATTGAAATCACTCGTATCACAAAGCACCATTTGTATTCATAATATTTTGGACAGGCAGCACACCATGAATGAAGTTGTCTGGCCTAAAGAGAGCACCGATTCGACTGCCTCTGATGCTGTCCATGGTTCCAGGCTCCAGGTCAACCAGCAGAGACCGAGGCACATATTTACCACCTGGACAGAGAATGGAGACATATTTGTCATTGGTAATTCTATCATGGACTCTCTTGATGACACCTTACCATGTGCTTCATTGAAGTATACGTTGACTCTGTCCAATTGGACTCTGCTGTCACCCTCATAGATGCCCGTCTTGCCTATTCCATGTTCCTCACTGATTACTTCCCAAAACTGCGAGGGAAAAGGTCATTGAAGGTCATTATAGTCCTTTACATTATTTGTTTGCTTGTTTGTTTTTGCATTATAAACATACTCTTGAATAGTGTCCCTGTAATGAGATTCTAATATTCTAATTTACAGTTAAGTCAACCTTATTAGGCAAGCACACTTGACTGACATATCATCTGTGTGTCGCTTATTATCTCGTTGTTCCTCTTTCGTGTTTTGCGTTGCCACGATAAAAACAGAATGACCCACCCTCACCAGTCTTACCCTTATCTCCTCCCAGAATGTCCTCGCGTCACTCACGGTTATTGGCACTTTGAGTCATAGTGTCGCAGTATTGCAGAATATCGGTGGAGAACCAGGATGGCCTAAACTTCCACTGTTATCCGCACAAAATTGATTTTACCATTTTGTGGGGATTCATTTGGAATCCCCAAAAATGTGCATTATGTATTCATTACCATAATTTTTGCCGTTAAGTTCGGGATAATAGTATTACATTAGTCTCAATTTAACTGTCTGACAAAAACAATTATTAGAAAATTTTGAATACTGTAAGTTACAACAACAAAACAGATATTTTTTTATGTATTACTGTATGTATGTGTATATATATATATATATATATATATATATATATATATATATATATATATATATACTTTATATAATAGTTTTGTTATGTTTAGTACATATAGATCGAAATAAAAAAATTATTTCAGTACTTTGTCTTTCCAAATTCATTCGTTAATTTTAAGGTAATTTTCAGCTGAAACTTTTTTCAATGCAAAAAATACACATTATGTAATCACTGTGAGTGATTACACTCATACACACACACACACACACAAATAGTCGCATGACTCATTTTTGATTACGTTGTACACTGGAAAGCTTGTAAAATCAGGAGTTTGAAC
>CAAKHF010023155.1:0-13303 GCA_901007745.1 Hippocampus kuda | reverse complement strand
TAGCCCAGTAGGCGCGTTTGTGCTCTGTGATTCATATTTTATTGGATACCTCACACAGTCTGTTTATACAGTCATGTTACAGGGGCCAAACGCAGGAAATCCCATCATGTAAAGGGGGACAAAAGTCTGTTTACAGTTATATTTTGAGGACACGTTGCTATGTGGGCATCTGAAATCAAGAAATCCTGGATAAGAAGAAGGCAGGAGCTTTTCTGAAGTTTTAACACTAGTCTAACGGGCATGTTTTCCGTGTGTGTGTGTGTGTGTGTGTGTGTGTGTGTGTGTGTGTGTGTGTGTGTGTGTGTGTGGGGGGGGGTGTGTGTGGGGGTGTGTGTGTGTGTGTGTGTGTGTGTGTGTGTGTGAGAGAGGGATGAAACTAATCCCAACGGGATGGAACATCTTTTATGTTTCAGCGACTCACCCTTCTTTCTTTCTTCCGTTCTCAACAGACTTAAGGAGCACATAAAGCCCCATCAGGAGGAGGAAAAATAGGAGCTGAAGCAAAATGGGGCAATAAAAGGTGACAAAGATGAAGAGATTAAGAACAAAAGCGAGACGAGATTCAGCCCAGAAGAATATCGCTTCAAAGGACCTCCTTTCTTTCTTTAGAGTGCTAGAGATTTCTCACTAGCATGTAGAAAGAGAACAATTCAATGGTTAGATATAATACATACAGAACAAGACATGTTTGACGATGAGAAGTCTTTAACACATTGTTGCATATACAACGTATACAATCACCTATGATGAAGCCACAATGCACTCATAGCATGATTGCGTTTCCACTACGAGTGGCACTTTGGCCTACTAGGATGCCTCCTTCCATTAATTTTCCGATCCGCTTTATCCTCACAAGGGTCGCTGGCGTGCTGGAGCGTATCCCTCCCCCTTGCTCACAATCACACTTTGGGACAATTTCGAGCAGTGGATCTTAACCTGGGTTCAATCGAACCCTAGGGGTTCGGTGAAGTTTTTTTCTGTTTTTCATAAATGTGTTTTTTTTAATGTCTTGAATTTGTTAAAAAAAATGTACCGGTATATTTTTTTATTTTTCACAAATGAAGGGTCCGGTGAGCGAGCATATGAACTGTTTGGGTTCAGTACCTCTAACAAGGTTAAGAACCACTGATTTAGAATGTTCCATGAACCTGCCATCCATGTTTTTGGAATGCGTGAGGAAACCGGAGTACCCGGAGAAAACCCACACAGGCACGGGGAGAACATGCAAATCCCACACTGGAAGGCCGGAGCCAGAATCAAACCCTGCACCTCTGCCCTGTGAGGCGGACGTGCTAACCAGTCTTCCGCCGTGCTGCCCTACAAGAATGCAATTAAGACTTATTTTAAGACCAACGAGCAGGCACGTGTCACACACTCATAGCTTGCGTCATGGAAAGCAGTTTAAACATTTCCTTAATTTCCAGGTTTTATTCCTACTTGTATCTATTTGTCCTCACCAGTAGGACAACTCTATGTTGGTTTATGACTAAACCAACATAGCAGAGCATCAAGATGTAATAATCTGATTTGTAGATGTCTGGTGTCGTTGTGCACAGGCCGCAGCTTTATCTGGACCACTTTCTTGATTTGCGTCTTTGTAACAGTACTTAGGAGCTCAATGTGGGCCAAAAATGGCATTTCATTCTTAAAAGGGTGTCAAATCCCGATCAACAGCTCCACACCATTGACGTTCACGAACTGTTTGGGTGTCTATTCTTATTACGCTCTTGGCTGACAGTAATTTGGGTGTTTAAGGTGGGTGTGGCTTTACTGAGGTTGCCTACTTCGCTTTGCGGGATCACACGCGTATCAAGTTACTTGGATCGACTTCACAGTGGGCCAGGAGCAAAGCGATGAATAAAATAAACCAGAAGACAAGCGTGAACATGCAGAAACACTCACTGGATAAACTTACTATACACATCCAAAAACGTTGACGTTTGGCGACATATATCAGGCACACGCGTCAAGATGCAGTGCCCTAGCAGACAGATGCCCAGACTTGTAATGTTCCTGCTTTTTATATATATATATATATATATATATATATATATATATATATATATATATATATATATATATATATATATATATATAATATTTTAAAAAAAATAAGCACACCACAAACTGGACATTCAAGAGGACTTCCCACAGTTTCCTTCTGTGTCATGTGGTCGATCCTCGGTCGTTATGACTTGGCCACAATCATCTAAACACAGGCTCTTTAGTAGCAGGCATAGAGGAAATAGATGAGCACACGGGAAATGCAACCGTATCGAAATCAAGAAAGCAAGAAAGTGCTTGTTGTAGAGGTTCCTCAGTGTACGGAAATTAGCAGCGTATATGTAAATATTTAACCGGGTTGTCTCGAAAAGACGAAAAGATGATCTTACAATTTATGTGCAAAACCTTCCTAAAAATATCCCCAACCAGCTTTCGAACCACGAAACAAGCACTGAAATAAAGCGAAAGAAACAGAGAAAGGCTTTTTCTTCGCATCCCCTGACGGGACTTTGAAGCTGGAACTGTTGCCATTCATTTGCCTTTAACCTCTCCTCATCAGCAATGTTGACATCCTCCATTAAAAGCTTCTAAGTAGAAGCTCCAAGTTTGAACTCGAGTGAAACTACTTTTTCAAGAGGAAGTCAATCCATCGTCATTTTTTTTTACCTCTTGTCCTCGTTAGGGTGGCGGGTTAGCTAGAACATAGCCGAGCTGACTTTGGGGCGAGAGGCGAGGTGCGCCCTGAATCAGGTTGTCAATCGATCACAGTTAAACATATCGACAAACACGCATTCCCACTCGTCTTTTCGCTTCTTCAAAAGGTCTGACTTGCATGTTTTGTGGGTTTTGGGAGGAAGCCGCAGAACCCAGATTCAAACCCAGAACCTTTGACGCTTGCACTCCGAGCACGGCCTGCAAATGTTTGTTTTTCCCCGTGTTGACACACACACACACGCACGCAAATGCCCCCGCTGCTCTATGTGCAAGATGCTCCATTGCCTACGTGCATCATACAGACCCGATATTAGCCGCGTGTTTGTGCCAATTCCAAGATGTGCAACCCAAAACACATTAATTAAAAGCCCACGCATTAATCTTGCGCAGATTTGGCTTTGGGTTTTATGAGCTCATCAAAGCGTTCCGTGCACTGAGTCACCGTCTCCTGCCCCCCCCCCCGACCCCCGCTTTGATAAAGAGCACACTTCCCTCCAATCTGTTCTCAAAGAATGACCTTTGAGGAGGCAATGGAAAAGTCCCTGTAGCAAAAGTGTGTTTACGTCCCACTATAGCCTCCCGTCGGTATGTCAGCTGTGACAAACAAGCAGGAGATTCACAACGATACAGTCAAACCTTTGTATCCATGCTGATCCACCTCCCTGATGAAATAATGGCGATTTGTCGCCATCGAGCACAGGCGAGGTTTGGTTCACATTTGACCTCATCCGGTTTGGAAAAAGAAGTTAATGACAGACGGTAAATTGTGTATTCACCGTTTGATGGATGCGTATTGATTGCGTAGCGGCGTATTGTGTCGGGAGTGAAGCGGGAGAAAATTGATGAAGGCGAGTAGGCGAGCGTTAAAACTTCATGCATCACACTTGAATCATTTTGAGTGTCATGCGAGACTAAAATGAGCTTGTGAGTCCAACATTTGATCGCACCTGAAGGACATGCAGAAGGAGATTTACCGTTTGTCCTTCAAAAGTGATCCACTTCAGGTAAAGACTAAATGTAGATCCCTTTGCAGTCTACATTCCTTTTTTTTCTTATTTTGCGTTCATTGCCGTTAGCTTACCGTTAATTTAGTCATGTTGTACTAAGCAGTCACGCAAAAAATTGTTTTGCATCCTAACCCAAACCTGGACCCTAAGCCTCTTAACAAAAGCCGCAACCTACCCTCACTGTGACCGTATATGCCCCCTCTATCCAATGGTGGCATAATTGTATGAGCAAACACATATTTGCAATTCATAAATAATAATTTTCAGCGAAATGAAGTGAAATGGATAACTTCCACGTGATCTCTCGTGACACACTCGTCTGCCACGGCACCCTTATTGGCAGTCTCTGCTTTAACCTGTGAATCTCCTGCTTGTTTGCCACAGATGACATACCGACAGGAGGCTATAGTGTGACATAAACACACTTTTGCTACAGGGACGGTGACTCAGCGGGGACATATATGACTAAATCATCATTTAAAAAGATTATTAATGTAAAAACTGGACAAAAACAGAAGTAGTATTATGTGTGCAGATTGCTCCAGAAGTGTTTTGCAAGTCACTGGTGGCTGGACTAACCAATTAGTGGACAGACGCATTCTGACAATGGCCAGCGCACTGGCCCTGTGAGGATGAATTTGAGATCCGCATTCATCCATCCATTTTCTGATCCGCTTTATCCTCACAAGGGTCGCAGGGGGTGCTGGAGCCGATTCCAGCTGTCTTCGGGCAGTAGGCAGGGGGCACCCTGAACTGGTTGCCAGCCAATCACAGGGCACAGAGAGATGAACAACCATCTGCGCTCACAATCACACCTAGGGACAATTTTGAGTGTTCAATCAGCCTGCCATGCATGTTTTTGGAATGTGGGAGGAAACCGGAGTACCCGGAGAAAACCCACGCAGGAGAACATGCAAACAGGAAGGCTGGGGCTGGGATCGAACCCGCAACCTCTGCACTGTGAGGTCCACGCGCTAAACACTGAACCACCCGCCCTCCGATAGTCCTATTCCTAATCTAGTTGTCCAGCATGACTGATTCTGAAGACCCAGATTAGATTGACATGTCTGAAATCCAATGGCTACATGTAATGGAAGCAACGCCACCAAGGGAAACGAAATGAAAAGAAGAGTATAGACTGTTGGGGGAAATTTACTGCAATTTCATGAAACTTAATTTAGGTTCTAAATGTAGGTCATTGCTTCTAACAATGTTTACGCCGTCAGAGAAGGCTTTGCTGGCCCTGACCACCAACCACTGCTCCAACCACAACCCTGTGCTGAATTCCCAGTCCTACGCTCATCATATTTCTTCTCGTTGACGCCACTTTTAACACGCAAACAAAATCCAAACACGTAGCACTTCTGAAGCGAATTCCTCCGGTGATCCAATCGAATATAAATGCACACATGGACATTAATGAAGTCATAGAAAGTGTCGATTTGCAGCTGCAGAAAAGCTTCTCCAGCTGTACATCATCAATTCCACACACAAACGTGCACTCCGGGTCTCTGGATGGCAAAATCATTTAAGACGTAAGGGCCTTGCCATCGTTAATGCCGCGTTGCCAGGGCGACCGCCAAGGAGCTGATGTTTAACACTCTGGATTGTGGGCACGGTTATGTAATCGCTCACTCAGCACGTCTGTTCGTCAGACCAGCTCACATCTGCCAGGCTGAAGGGATCAGCTGATGAGTCTGGACTTCCATTCAGCCCGGCTCAATTCTGGCACACATCTGATGATCACTTTATTGGATTGTCAGACTGAAAAGACTGAATGACAATAATCCCGCACTATTTGTGATGGATCGGGACTGATAAACCATGAGTCATTGACGTGCCCCCTAAACGTTTGTAATTATTTCTATTCATGGTTCAAACTGAAACACCACCGACTTTTGTTCCCAAACACTTTCATATCATTTCAAAGACGAATAAATGTCAAACAGATTATTTGATTTTGAATGTATGGACTGAAAGTGTATCTGTTCATGCACATAGGCCAAAGACACTCTGTCACTTCCACTAACAACCCAGGCTAAACTTTGCTCCTCCACGACATATGGAGCTTGTCTATCAGTCGGGATGTATCACTTTGCATTAGTGACATGAATTAATGTACTGCTTTCCCATTTTTGGACAGCGCCTTGGCTGCATCTTGAGGCATCTGTGGCTGTTCACCAGAATCTGTGCGTGGTCAGTATGATTAATTACAGATGATTCCACTCACCATGGAATGCATGTCACCTGTCTGAGTACATGCAGTCAAGACGCTCACTTGAACACCGCCGGTTGTGCAAGAATGAGCTCAGTGTTCGGCAGTTGGTCCACGGCTGCCGGCAGCAATAACGCTGATCCCCAGGCAACTGTAGAGCATGGGAAATACACACAATATAACAGACTCATTACACACTGTATTTAAAAAAACAAAAAAAACAAGAGCATAAGCGCACAAGCAGGGACTTGCCTCGCTAATTAAACAAAAGCACAGTGGAATAACCCATAAAGTGAAAATTAAGGAACAGTCAATAAAGGGAATTAAAATGTTTTCTGTGTTTATCAAACAAAATACACAAAAATATATATATATATTTTTCAAAAATATTATTGATGGCCATTATATGGAGTCCTTACACATGGGGAAATTCTGATTTATAGCAGCAGGCAGTTGCAGATACCATATATTGGCTAGGATGGGTTTTTTATTTGTTTGTTTGTTTATTTGTTTTGGCGGTTTTTTTTTTGGCGCGAAAGGCAAATTACACACTGGATTCGTTTCAGGTCAATCACGGGTCACATTTAGAGACGGATAACCATTCACATTCACCCCGTCACTCGATGAAAACTGAACCACTACCTATTCACTGACACCTACTTGTGCATCATCCAAATGATTCGGAAACATTTCTTTGAAGGGAATACGGTAATGCACAACTTAACTTGAGCCCCACTTTGAGCAAAACCACACACTGACAACAAGGTTGAGTTTCCTATTTCTGTGTGAACAAACGGACAAAGACCAGACACCTGTACAGACTCTGGGTCCTTGGTCGAGCAAACAAGGATTACAAGTGAGGTACAGTAAATGGTCACGCTCTGACAAACAAACACACACACTCATGCAAAGAGATAAACAGAAAGGCACAAAGGTATTAAACATTCCACTTAGGTCTCGAGTAGCAATAATTACTTTCACATGGAAGGACGTTTTTTAGAGCATCAAGGGCCTGGATGAACACACACACACACACACACACACACACTCAAGCAAATGTATAAATGCACATATGTAATCATTTATTCACTCATACATACTAATATGCTGCATTTCTTACGCAACATGCACAAGCACACATGCGCTAATGCTGCTTCGTTCTGTTTACTGTCCCCCGATATGGCCTGAGTGGATCTGATTAGATGAGACACGTCGAGATACGTACACTTGATTATATGATTCCTTTTTTTTTTTTTTTTACTCACTCACTGCTCTTTCTCACTTCAACTGAAGATAAAAAAAATAGCTGAGTTTCCAAAGGAGACGACACACCCATCGCCATGTGAATTAAATTGCAGTATAAATTTGTTGGGCTTGGTGTAGGTATGACGCGTCAGCCGCAGAGCCAAGCATTCAGCACACATATAAAGGCTTCTTTTTCCCTGGCTGATTTTCTGGGGCTTGAGAATGAGGTCAAAGATTTCATGCACTTTGAGTCATCCCTTGAAAATGGGGCCTGTGAAGTTAAAGGCAGGGTGAATTTGGGGCCAACTTTTTTGTACAATCCCTCGGAAACATGTCAATTTGAAGGCAATACCAGCGTGCTTCTACCCTTCTGGGATAACTTTCTTTAAAAAAATGTAGGACACTCCACTGTTCCTTTCCTTCGCTGTACATAGGGTGTAGGGGCTCACATTTTTATCATCTCATATCACCAGAGCAGACAAGGGGGAGGAGGTAGAAATATTTTGGGGGTGTGAAGCAACCCTCCACAATCTACTCATTTAATGGAGACTAAAATGAGATTGCTGTGTTTAACGTCTCCGTGGCTGAATTTCTGCTATCACCATAAATGTCCACTTTATGCTTTATGTTTCAAGAAGGATTAAGTTAAAGTCAAATGTACAGACTATTCATCGCATGCATATCCGATTTATATCCACATATGAAAGACGCCCGGGTTGGATTTAGAAAAAAATCTGCGTTGTACTGTTAACACTGCATGGGAAAAAAACAGATACATTGATATATACATATGAGCAAAAGAAAATGGAATTGAACGGCAGTGTGACCTATATATGTTCTGTGATTGGCTGGCGACCATTCCAGGGTGTACCCCGCCTCTTGCCCGAAGTCAGGTGGGATAGGCTGCAGCACACCTGTGACCCCAGTGAGGATCAAGAATATCAAATCAATTCAAACTCAATCTCAATTGAGCTGGAGCCGATCCTGAAGGCTTAATGACAAAAGCCAGGTACAACCTGAACTGGTCAAACAAACCAGCCTTCACACTAACATTCACACCGACGGACAACTTACACTTCATATTGCCTACATCATTTTATGTGGCTCTTGAAAGCAAGTCTTGTGCGTCAACTTCCATGATTCTTGAAAAACAAAATTCCAACTGTCCTATGTCATAAATATAAATCCTCAGATGGCAACAAGGAGTTTGACACCCCGCTACGGTCTTCAACGAACCTCCCATACGCGTTTTTGAAATGCGCAAGGAAGCCAAAGTACCTGAAGAAAAGCCACAATATGGGAATCATATTGGAAATAAAAATTAGTGCAGCATGAACTGCATCTGGGCTACTGTTCAATCCCTTCTGCCCCATTGTATTAAAAAAAATAAATACAGGTTCCAAGGGATACTTTTGTCCGTGTAATGCGACCGCAGGCTTCAGTGGAGGCATGAGAGTTAGACTGTATGTGTTTGCCACCCCACCAATAATCCGTTTTAGTGTCCGACTAATATTAGACGTAAGTGCAGCAGTGTCCAAACGATAATTTATGTATGTCTGACTGCTTGGCTGAGTCTCTGAGTGAAATCCAATGTGCAAACGCTCAATCTTGCTGTCAGCGGTGTTTGATGCTTCCTGTGCTCCTCGAGGGCCATATTCCACGCGGAAGGCCACCTGGAGGGAAATTGACAGAGAACAGTTTGAGCGGGCCAAGGTAACAGTCAGTTATTCCATCAATTGCGACTCAAAAAGATGCGACATCGGAATAAAATGGCATGTGGCTCAGCAGTGCCAGCGGTGTCAAAGTCAAGAAAACCATACGAGCAGATTCACTTCAGTATATCTGCATTATCAAGCTCCAGAGGATGTGCGATGTAACTTTTGGGAAATAACTGCTCCTTTATGAAATAGCACTGTCATTAAAACAGCTGCCACTATTTTCCATGACTTGATGCTACTTTCCATTAGGAGTTGTTTTTTTTTTGTTTTGTTTTTTGGTGATGAGCCCATTTTATGTGCAGTCAAATGATAAAATTTGAATGACTTTAGCTAGTTGTAAATATGTCTCAAACGTTGGAGAAAACCCACGCAAGACATCAAGAGACTAGCAAACATGATAGCACGTCTTGTGCAGAGATTTATATATTATGGCTTTAAGAAGATTTCATTTCTCTTGCAGGGCTGTGTGTGTTACTATGGTTACTGTTGCTGTTGTTGTTTTACTCCGCCAAACTGTTGGTTCGTTTTTTCTGTAAAGTATTTTCATGCCTTTTTTTTTTTTACAGATAAAGTTGCATTGACAATAAGAAGTTTAAGCATGTTTTTTTTTTCTGTCAAAAGGTCAGGAAGTTCTTTTAGGGGAATTCCTAACTTTCATACAGTCGAGTGCCAATCAGCAGCAGAAATCCTCGACAAATGAGTGACGCTACATTGTGAACTGCCAAGCTTTTTTTTTTTTTGGGCAACCGAAACTAATATGTGTGGAGTCAAAGTTTGACTCATTTGGCTTTGAATGAGAGGTGAGCTACACCCTCTTGTAGTTGGCAGTCAGTTGCAGTATTTCAAGGGCTTGAGGTGAAAAAAAGAGGTCACGAGGACCCGTTCATTGCTGCTTGCAGCTTTAATTTCAGTTGTAATTGATCCTAACGGGGAAAATGAAATTAAATTTGAACAAATTTAAGTCACGGAAAGCACTGTGGTTATTTTTGTAGGTTCCGCTGGATTCTATCTGTACCATTTGTGCTCCCTCCCAATAGCAATTTTCGATCAATTTGACCTCAAATATTGCAGCCGGATTTTTCATGACAGAGGCGTAGCACAGATTAAACTGCATCTTGAAGAGGAAACTCAGACCCAGGGAGGATTCGGATCAGTTTGGGAAACAGCGAATATGTTTGTATTCTTCCCCAGCCGGTGGGCAAAGTAAGAAAAAAAAAAAAAGAATGCAAAAATCTCAGCCAAAAGGAGGCAAATGTCACAAATGCCTGATGCTTCGTGGCTGAAACAAGACGCACATTCCCCTCGCCCGTGACTTGCTTGAACGTTTGCACGCACATACACACTCTTAGGGAGGTTATTTGTTGACGGTCTATCTAGAAAGTGTCATACACAGTGCATCAAAAACAGACATATGTATTTTGGACTGCTTGAATGCACGCTAGGCTGTTTGCGGCAAAGGCATTATTTTGTACTTTGAGACTGCACTTTGAATGCAACTAATGTCCGAGCTGGCTGGAACCAAAACGCAACCTTTAGTCAAAACATAAGCCCTTGACCCGAACGTGACACACGGTTTCACATTTTCTCATCAGCACACATACACCTGTTTGAGACCAGCCTTGACGCAACTGCACGGCACATTGGTCTGCTGGCACGACGCTTTTAGCTGCGAATCCATCAGGACATTCGTGGCATCCGGGGGAGGATGGACCTTGCCAGCGAGATGGGACACAACCAGTAATACAATCTACGTTAGAGTTAGGGATGCATTATTAATATTGCAATGTACCAGTGCGATCCAGTATCAATGCAGCAGCTGCAAATATCCGGATTGTTGCAGTATGATTACAACAAAGTGCTGCGTGGATTGTCAACACTGGTCAATAAGGCGTTTTGGGCCGAAAAAAATGACCACGTAAATAAAGTAAGGCGTTTTTAACCAAAAAAAACGACCGTGTATAGTAAGGCGTTTTAACCCGAAAAAAACGACCATGTATAGTAAGCCGTTTCACCCGAAAAAAACGACCATGTAAGGTCAGGCGTTTTTCGCCAAAAAAAAAAAACAACCATGTATAGTAAGGCGTTTTAACCTCAAAAAACGACCCTGTATCGTAAGACGTTTTGAGCCAAAAAAACCAACCATTTATAGTAAGGCGTTTTTATCTGAAAAAACCTACCATGTATAGAAAGCCGTTTTTAGCCGAAAAAAAAACAACCATGTATAGTTTGGCGTTTTTAGCCGAAAAAACAGCCATGTACAGGAAGGCGTTTTAACCCAAAAATAACGACCATGTACAGTAAGGCGTTTTTAGACGAAAAAAAAACGACCATGTATAGTAAGGCGTATTTAGCCGAAAAAAAACGACCATGTATAGTAAGCCGTTTATAGACGAAAAAAACAACCATGTCGAGTAAGGCGTTTTTAGCCGAAAAAAATGACCATGTATAGTAAGGCATTTTTAGATGAATAAAACGACCATGTATAATAAGGCGTTTTTAGACGAAAAAAACGACCATGTAAAGTAAGGCGATTTTCGCCGAAAAAAACGACCATGGATAATAAGGCCTTTTGAGCCGAAAAACACGACCATGAAAAGTAAGGCGTTTTAACCCGAAAAAAATGACCATGTATAGGAAGGCGTTTTAACTCGAAAAAAAAACGACCATGCATACTAAGGCGTTTTTAGCCGAAAAAAAACGACCATGTATGGTAAACCATTTTTAGACGAAACAAACAACCATGTATAGTAAGGCGTTTTGAGCCGAAAAACACGACCATGTATAGTAAGGCGTTTTAACCCGAAAAAAATGACCATGTATAGTAAGCCATATTTAGATGAATAAAACAACCATGTATAGTGAGGCGTTTTTAGCCGAAAAAAAAGCCATGTATAGTAAGGCCTTTTAACCTGAAAAAAAATGACCATGTACAGTAAGGCGTTTTTTGCCGAAAAAAATGACCATGTATAGTAAGGCGTTTTTAGATGAAAAAAACGACCATGTAAAGTAAGGCGTTTTTAGATGAAAAAAACGACCATGTATAGTAAGGCGTTTTTAGCCGAAAAAAAAACAACCATGTTTAGTAAGACGTTTTTAGCCGAAAAAAACGACCATGTAAAGTAAGGCGTTTTTAGCCGAAAAAAACGACCATGTATAGTAAGGCGTTTTTAGATGACTAAAACAACCATGAATAGTTAGATGTTTTTAGCCGAAAAAAAAAGCCATGTATAGTAAGGCCTTTTAACCTGAAAAAAACGACCATGTATAGTAAGGCCTTTTTAGCCGAAAAAAACGACCATGTATAGTAAGGCGTTTTTAGCCGAAAAAAACGACCATGTATAGTAAGGCGTTTTTAGATGAATAAAACGACCATGTAAAGTAAGGCGTTTTTAGATGAATAAAACGACCATGTATAATAAGGCGTTTTTAGAGGAAAAAACGACCATGTTAAAGTAAGGCGTTTTTCGCCGAAAAAAACGACCATGGATAATAAGGCCTTTTGAGCCGAAAAACACGACCATGTATAGTAAGGCGTTTTTAGCCGAAAAAAACGACCATGTATATTAAGCCGTTTTTAGCCGAAAAAAACAACCATGTAAAGTAAGGCGTTTTTACCGAAAAAAACGACCATGTATAGTAAGGCGTTTTTAGCCGAAAAAAACGACCATGTATAGTAAGGCGTTTTTAGCCGAAAAAAAAAAACAACCATGTATAGTAAGACGTTTTTAGCCGAAAAAAATGACCATGTATAGTAAGGCGTTTTTAGATTAAAAAAACGACCATATATAGTAAGGCGTTTTAGCCGAAAAAAAAACAACCATGTAAAGTAAGGCGTTTTTAGCCGAAAAAAATGACCATGGATAGTAAGGCCTTTTTAGCCGAAAAACACGACCTAGTATAGTAAGCCGTTTTTAGCCGAAAAAAACGACCATGTATAGTAAGGCGTTTTTAGAAAAAAAAAACGACCATGTAAATTAAGGCGTTTTTAGCCAAAAAAAAACAACCATGTATAGTAAGGTGTTTATAGACGAAAAAACAACCATGTTTAGTAAGACGTTTTTAGTCGAAAAAAAATGACCATGTATAGTAAGGCGTTTTTAGATGAAAAAAACGACCATGTACAGTAAGGCGTTTTTAGCCGAAAAAACGACCATGTTAAAGTAAGGCGTTTTTCGCCGAAAAAAACGACCATGGATAATAAGGCCTTTTGAGCCGAAAAACACGACCATGTATAGTAAGGCGTTTTTAGCCGAAAAAAATGACCATGTATAGTAAGGCGTTTTTAGATGAATAAAACGACCATGTAAAGTAAGGCGTTTTTAGATGAATAAAACGACCGAAAAAAACAACCATGTATAGTAAGGCATTTTTAGCCGAAAAAAACGACCGAAAAAAACAAC
>CAAKHF010023144.1:0-10887 GCA_901007745.1 Hippocampus kuda | reverse complement strand
GTTATGGCGTTCCATGTAGGCTTTCCCTGCCAGCATCTTACACCCTGCAGTTATGTGTTGGATCGTCTCAGGTGCCTCTTTGCACAACCTACACCTTGGGTCTTGTCTGGTGTGGTATATCTGGGCCTCAATGGCTCTGGTGCTCAGGGCCTGCTCCTGAGCAGCCAGGATGAGTGCCTCTGTGCTGTCCTTCAGGCCAGCCCTCTCTAGCCACTGATAGGACTTCTTGAGATCAGCCACTTCAGTTATGGTCCGGTGGTACATCCCGTGTAGAGGCTTATATATATATATATATATAAGTATATGTATATGTATATATATATATATATATATATATATATATATATATATATATATATATATATATATATATATATATATATATATATATATGTATATATATATATATATATATATATATATATATATATATATATATAAATATATATATATATATATATATATATATATATATATATATATATATATATATATATATATATATATATATATATACACACACACACACACACACACACACACACACACACACAGTGATCCCTCGGTATTTCGCGGTTCGTTTATCGCGGATTCGGTGCATCGTGGATTTTTTCAAACAATTTTTTTTCATATACATGGAGTACAGTACTGTACTGTATATGTTGCTCTATGTGACTCACTGTTTTGCAGCTTCTCACGGACTTTTTGTGGACTTCAAAAGAATTTTTTTTTTTTTTACCAGTATATGTTAACTAGTCACTACTTCGCGGATTTTCGTTTATTTCGGGTGGTTTTGGTCCCCATTAACCGCGATAAACAAGGGATTACTGATATATATATCAGTAATCCCTTGTTTATATATATATATACTTATATATATATATATATATATATATATATATATATAAGTATATATAAAGTAAATATATACAGTAATAAGTATATATGAAATATATATATTTCATATATACTTATATTATTACTGTGTATATATATATATATAATAATCTGCGATTGGCTGGCGACCGGTTCAGGGTGTCCCCCGCCTACTGCCCAAAGACGGCTGGGATAGGCTCCAGCACCCCGCGAAAATGGATGGATGGAGATATATATATATATATATATATATATATATATATATAATTATTTATAAAGCATGCCTAAAATGCTAGTTTTCCCATCCGGATTTGCAATATGAGGATTGCAGAGAATTATTGATCATAACATTGGGCTGATAAAGCTGCCTTTAACATGATGGCTTTGGGTACACCTTCACAATTTGCAAAAGGAAATTTTATTTACACTTCATAGCACTTTTCACAGAGTGGACTTTCCAAGATTTTCACACATTTATGGACGAGTCACCCTGCCTAAAGTATGTGAATGAACTATTTTCTGAAAACAAAAAACTGAACCAAATACTGATTAATATTATAATTTCATTTCAGCGCAGAATCAAATGATCTTAAGGATGTAGCTGATTTTAGCAGAAGGTGGCCAGCATCATGAGATGTTTTTAGGCAAATTGCCCCCCCGTCAATGTTTTGTCAAAATATGACTATGACTTGGGCCATTTTTAATGAGGAGACGATATATGTTTCACTTTTTTTCATGTGCACGTAAGTGCCAGCCGTTGGTTCAAAATGATGTGCGGTTCATAATTTAGGACAATTGAATGTCACCTTAAATTTTTAATTTGTGTGAGGAATATCAAGTAAAAGCCAGTAAAATGACACCACATACACCAGAGATGGCAGAGTGGGAATGCTGATGCCTCTGGAAGAGACACAACAGTTGTTTTTACAAAGATAGTGGACTGCGTTGATTGCTACTGTACATTTTTATATTCAGATTTGAGAGTTTTAGTTTTCAGGGTTGGGAAAACAACACTGGAATTTGAATCTCGTAATGTAGTAGTTCAGCCCCGCCTATGCAGTCCAGACAGAGTGTCTTGAATAAATTGGTTGGTCGATTGATTGTATGCTTTGATAGGAAATGTTCGTGTGTAGCACACCTAAAATGACCATGCAGTGTACTTTATACTAGTACAGTATACAGTATACGTTACCGCTAGGTTGCGTGAGCAGAGTTTGCTCTGTCGCCCCCAGATGTTGCCTCGCGAAATTACAAGATTATTTTAGTTGTAGAGAAGTAGACGCTTCATTAATTGGAATTGTTTCATGAAGGATTTACATAATACGAGTTGCGGACAAGTTACCATTAACAGATTACCAATGGAAAAAGTTTAGGCATGTATTAAATGTCCTTGATATTCATTTTAAAATCCATGTTTCCTCTCGAGTAAAACAATTGAGCGCACGAGAACAACTGAACGTTTTCTCCCAACTACTCCTGCTACTTTTGGCATAGTAGCGTACTTCTTTCTGATCTACATCAGTCATTTAGGTCAACTCTAGTATGGAAGAAAACGTTTCAAGTACTACTTGTGTGTTGAATTGTCTTGTGTGAAAACAAAGACACAATGGCACATGGACCTAAACACTAAACAGGATGTGGATTTTAAAGAAATGTTCTTTGCTACGTCCACGGTACTCAAACGTTGATTTTCACCAAAGATCGTAGCCATCAAGCAAGTTCACTTACTTCTTAATGTTAATAAAAGAGACATCTGCTTGTTTGCACAACATTTCTAGTTGTTAGTACGGTATCTGAACCAATCGAGAAGATGCCGAAGATAGCCACGTGCAAATCTCTTCACCAATCCAATTTAAACCTGATATTTGGAGAACTTTGGAGATGAAAAAGACCTAAGACGAAACCGGAAGTAGTCCAGAGGTACTATGTGGAAGCCTCTTGTGCCTTCTTTGTTATGACGTCTGTGTTGTGGGGTGACGTGCTATAGACGAGACCAACGCTTGCGAAAAGAGGACGGCAGCCGCGACTGACCTTGCCGCTGACGCCAAGTAAAGAAGCGTCCAGAGAAAAACATGGCCACTCCCGGTCTACCCGCCATTCCACAATTGTCAACCAGCTCGGGAATGAGTTTGTCAAAAGGTAAAGTGTTCAACTATAGTTTCGGAGTAAATTGCGACTGGCTTCGTTGTAACTTAAAGAACAAAACTTAGCTCGGCCACCTGACACTTGGTCATTTTATCACAGTTTAAGTGACTGTTTGTTTGTATAATACAACCGGAAGTCACGTCAGCCCTTAAAATGAATGACAACTAGTTCGTGCAAAGTGTTGCAGGGACACCTAGTGCTTTTATTAGGGGCTAATTGCTAGCCTAAATTAAGACGAACGAGCCAAATATAGTTTACAGCTAGTGGTGATTTTGAAGGTGATCCAACTTTCTCTCCGTGTAATGGCCTTGTGGCTCCCTAGTCACGGGACCTGTTAAGCTTGTTCGTCTTGTGACTTTGGAGACATCTGCTCAAACAACCCCCTCGTAAAAAAAAAAAAAACCCTACACATTCCTCCTTAAATGTCGACAGTACCTTGCAGGCAACGGCGAGAGCATATTTGTCATTCTACAAATCTTTAAGCGTTTGTTTCATAATGATGCCTTTCTCAAGTGGAATAAGGAATAGGTCCTTATTCCACTTCCTTTCTCAAGTGGAATAAGGACCTATTCCTTATTCCATCATTGCTCCCGTTTACCATACTGACACAATATATATTCAATATACTGTATGTGTTATAACCTGCGATTGGTTGGCAACCATTTCAGGGTGTACCCCGCCTACTGCCTGAAGACAGCTGGGATAGGCTCCAGCACGCCCTGCAAGCTTTGTGAGGATAAGCGGATCAGAAAATGGATGCATATGTGTTATAATTGCATCAAGTTTAACAGGTGCATCTACCTGTGTCACACGGATGCGAGAGTGATTCTGCACCTCTTGGGCGTGGATGGTACTGCAATGTTAGCCAGAATGCAGACAAGCGTTATCTGCAACCGCGGGTTGCCATTTCTACAGTTTGTCCAGAGCAGGACTTTAACAGTGACTCACCCATTTCAAAAATTCCAAATCCATACAGATATACTACTTTACGCCACGTGACACATGAAACCCACAGAACACATGAAACCTGCATAAGCCAACCCTCAAATTTCATTACTTTGAAATTGTGTCACCCGAGCCTTTGGGTACAAATCCAGCCCTAGCACACACATAAAAGCCCAAACACTACTTTTTAGTTTAGTTTTCCCGTTTTTGTGTTTCTGCAGAGCATTTCCTCGTCGCAGTGCCTGTTGCGGTTGTTGCAGCCACAGGAGGCTTCCTGGTGAGCCGTTACCTGAGTGGGCGGAGTTGCAAAAAGGGCCCGGTGAACACGTGTATCAACAAAGACAGTCCCAAAGTGGTTCACAGCTTTGACATGGAGGACATTGGCACCAAGGCTGTGTACTGCCGCTGTTGGAAGTCAAAGAAGGTCAGATTTCAAGCCAGTCTTAGTTATTGCCAAAGACTAACATCAGCCTCTGTTACAAATGTGTTTTCGGCGCCCTCTTCTACGAGTTTTGAACACAGTCTTGAATTTCAAAATGAGGTTCTCAGTAGAAATAATCAGTTTCATGGTCAAACTTCAGCTATAAAACATTGACTAATAGCCGTGCATGCTTCCCATGTCACGGTGCGCCGCGACTGGCTCTGGGGGGGGCTGGGGGCTTCAGTTTCGAATGCACCCCCCGTGCTTGACACCGCTCCTCGGCCCGGACCTCGCCATTTATCTTAGGCTAATGCAAACCCAGCATCAGGCATATATTCCCTCAGCTTTGTGGATATGACCTTCACCGGAGCATTTTTTGGGAACTGCTTTAGCTCTTCTTCTTGCTTGTAATTACACGGCATCTCATCCAGTGGACCTCGGTACTGCCCGGCATGTTGTGGCAGAAGCTTACACTACACTGAAGGGGTGCACTCTAAATTGGGGTTTTATTGTGTTCTGTTAAACTTTGAAAAATATAAATAGTGTGCCTCTTTGCACTGCGTGATGCCGTATCTTCACGCTGCTCAAAATAGTTGATTGTGTGCAGTTTGTAACGTTAGATTGTCAGATGTTGGAACTGTAGTAAACCCCATGTGGGACCACCTGTAGTCACACAAGCGCTAAAATGAACTAACCACTTAATATTGTCACAGAAAATTTAAATGGTTGTCTTAACTTACAAACCACAGATCATTGATTCAGGCTACGAAAATAAGGAGCTGACGTATGAGGTGTTGTTCTTCTGTTGCAGTTCCCATATTGCGATGGCGCCCATAGCAAACATAATGAAGAAACTGGCGACAATGTGGGCCCTCTCATCATCAAGAAGAGGGATGTTTGAGCCAGCCAATCCCAATTTTGGTGCTCCCTTCTTCATGCCTCTCCTGTTTGTCTGTACGGTGTAATGGCGTTGCAAGGACTGTTCACAGTATTATGTTGTCACAACAAATCACAAAATAGAATCTGCTACCACACTAACTGAGGTGAAAGTATTACTGGTACTACGAAATTAAACATTTGCAGAGAGATGCTGAATGGTCAGAGGTGATGTGGTGGTGTTATGGTTTGTTTCTGAAGTTCCACTTGAGCCGTCATATAAGGAAACTCAAGGCCTTAAATGAATTCCGTTCCAAGATACACTACAAAGATGAATGTTGCATGTTTTATTTTATGTGCTAAGTGCTTGACGTTTGTCTGACTTAAATCATCCTCCGTAGTTCTGAAAAAATGCAGATCAACTATAATCACTCACTGTGGAAATCCTTTTATGTGCTCAAAGCTAGACTCTCCTTCCCCAATACTTCTTTTTCTTGAGTTTTTCTACTGCCTAATTCCAGATTCTATTGTCTGCTATTCTGTATCATGTGAATAAAGTTTGCTTTTGGTGGGACTTTGATGAGCGCACCTTGCTTTTTTGTTTGTTTGTTTTTTTTAATTGAGGAAGTCCTTGCGATCAAAATACCAAAGGTATAGAACCACTGCATTTAAACACTGACCCACGCCAGCCTGGTGGCAGAAGTGTGTGTGCGTGTGTGCGTGCTTGATGAAAGGGGTGGCGGGGCTGCGTTCTGCAGTGTCCACCTCTAGCACCAGTGGCCATTTTAAGACGCGTCATTATGTGCGGTCACCACTAGAAGACGCTGTGTTTACACGAGCAGTCGTGTCCAGAGCGTGTTCACGAGTGTTGGTGGGGGCCCCTGCTGCTGCTATAGTGACACGCGCGCACGCACACACGCACCGGCGCGTGCACAGGCTTATGTGGCTGCGTGCCAGATGCGAGCAGGACTCTCGTAAGAGGTGGAGTGGACTGCCGCGTCTCGTGAGGAGTCACCTGCGAAAGCGGCTCTGGTCTGCGGCC
The DNA here is from genome assembly GCA_901007745.1 of Hippocampus kuda. Taxonomy (NCBI): domain Eukaryota; kingdom Metazoa; phylum Chordata; class Actinopteri; order Syngnathiformes; family Syngnathidae; genus Hippocampus; species Hippocampus kuda. The sequence continues at coordinate 4,582 of CAAKHF010023144.1, read as the reverse complement.
ATGTTTATTGTCTGTTCATCGGGCAAACTGACCGGGAGCATATGTTGCCCCAACGTTTAGTTTTTAACTAGTTGTTTTGGGTGTGTTGGCCTCTCACCAAAGGAAAGTACGATTCAGAAATAAGATCAAAAACAAAACAAAAAAGTAATTTTATTCAGATGGAAATTTAATAGAACGCAAAAGCCCTTAAGCCGCATCTGTGTTAACACTACTTAAAGCAGACTAATCTATCTCCGAATACGTAATATCAATAATCTATAAAAATATAATTATACAAATAGTTATTTGTATGCAGTTTGTACTTGCGTTTACACATAGACCCAATCTAATACCTTAAGTGTTAATAACCCCAAACACCTCAACTTTCAAAGTAATTATTGTCTGGTACCGTATACACCACCCAATGTATGTACGTATACAAAGTACATTATAACAGGTCAACTGAGGATCCAAAATGAATTGAAATTAAAACCCGTTGTTGCAGACATTTAGTTAACACATTTCTGTTATAAACAGATTTCACAATTTCACTGCCCCCCCCCTCCCATCAATGTTGACGTCATCTATCCCAGTGTTTTCCTACTGTTAATGAGCCAGGGCACACGTGTCATAAATCACACACATTTTAATCAAGAAAAATACCCCGGCGCACTGGCAACCAAAAATGACAACTATGTTAGGTGAAATGTACCTAGCTGTTGTGTCTGTCACTATACATCGCTAGCATAGACAGATGAACAAAGTAAATAAATACCATGAATGGATAGATTGGGGGGGGGGGTCAGAGCTTAACATGATAGAGTATTTAACGAAATGCAAAGTGATACAAACTTTGTGTGAACATTTGTTGGGGTTATTTGTTTAAATGGTAACCTGAAAAACAACATTTTATTTTTTTAAATAGCTGTCACATAATAAGTAACAACCCGGGTGACAACACAACAGACGGGCCAGTGGGGTGTTTCATGCCTGCTTTTCTTCACGCCTCTGTGTTAAAGTGCTGACTTCCATCCGCATGTTGAAACGTTTGTGTGCATTTCCGTGGCTCGTCGTGACCACGACGACCACCACGCCACGGCGGTGTCGGACTGCCGCCACCGAGTCCACTTCGCATTTTGAGCGACGCCCCCAAATTCCGTGCCGAGTGTTTGCAGACCCTCCGGGACGGAGAGGTGGAGGAGGAATCGGCAGCTCGGCCGTCTGTGTACGCTACAACCAGCACCAACGCCATTAGTTCATGACTTCATCGAAGCTTTTTATTTTGACAGCGGCGTTCGAACGAGCGTTTTAGAAGGTAAGACGAGACGTTTCCACGCTACTTCCTGGTTGGTTGCTGCTGCTTTGTGCTGTCGCCTTCCGTGCGTGTCGCAGCGACCACTCGGACTGTGGTCAGCGCGCCGTGGCGTCGGCCGAACGTCGTCGTTTTTAGGTAACCTCAACTCGGCCGAAAACACCGACAAGCCTCGCCAATCCACGCGAAAAACACTCCTCCGGGCTCTCGGGTGACTGCTACGTGTATCCATCGCTTGATTAACACCGAATTTGTCCATAAACGTGTCCACGGAATATAGCCTGCTTGTTTTTTTTTTTCCTCTCTATCCACTGCCACCGCATCGTTGCGCACCTCGCCGCTGCTCGTCGTCGACAGCAGACAAAAGACAGCCTTGTTTTTGGACGCTTCTGTGTGTAGTGTTACCCCGGAAAGCCACATAAGCATGGCTGGCACACATAAGAGCAGTCGTCAAAATGTATTTGAAAAGCGCGCTCCACATTTGACCTGCGCATATGCGCATATCTTTGCATATTGTTGTCGCTCTGTTATTGATTGCATTGATATACCGTGAAATTCTTAAAGGGATACTAACCTCCTGTATGCGGAAATCAGCTGCAACACATGCGCTCATGCTCGTAGGAGCCGGTTAGCTTCTTTTAGGAAGCTTTATTTTCAAACAATTGACATTATTATGATGATGACGTTATTGTTATGCATTTGTCACATTCTAAGCACCGCTTGAGCTATGTTAGCCTGCTGTGTTTACTCTGCTTTTTTTTTTTTCTCCCCCGACATTTCTATTCTTAACCCTCCTCCCTTCGCTCTGTTCATGTGTTGCTCCCCAGGACTCCACGGCTGCTGCAGAGAATGGGAATAAGGACACAGGCCAAGGCTTGCCATTTTGGCTGAAGGAACAGGACAGTTGTCAACTCTGCGCGCCGGCGTCAATCCCTCTCTCCCTCACCTCACCTCTCCTCTCTTCCCCCCCCCCTCCTCCGGCGTACACACAAGGACACAAACCGCCGCCCACATTCACGGCTATGTCCACAGCAGTAGACATTGCTGGCCCTTCCTCGCCAGATCAAGCCAACAGCAGTGCTAAAATCCCCAACGAGCCACTGAGACCCAGCCTCAAGCGCTCCAGCCACCCCTACGGCCTGTCCCATTACATCGCCAGCCCTTCCCAAGGCATGGACGTCAAAGGCCTGATCCAACCCTCCCCGGCCCAGCAGCAGGCGGCCCCACCCGGTCCCACTAAACCTCGCCGGGCCCCCTCCTGGCCCGACATGTGGGAGTCGCCCAGCGGGCTACACCTGGCCCATGCCGCAGAGCTGCTGATGCGCGCCGGACTGCTGGCACTGACCCCCACCGCCACAGAGCAGGCCAGCTCAGGTGCGCAGAGCAGCCAGCCGGCTAAAAGGGACGTGGCGGAGGTGAAGGGAGGCAAGGGGGACGGCGAGGGAGGAGGATCCGGGCCTGATGAGGAGGAAGAGGACTCTCCCGGATGCAGGACAGACATCCAGCCCTACCTGGGTGCCTGGTTCCCTTTCAGCCCCACTCTCTTGCCTCTCGCTGGGTTCCAGATGGGGGGAGGCCACTGGAGGAGCACGGCAATGGGGGCCGAGGGCATTGAGGGCCTGGTGGCCGAGGGTCACTCTCCCGGCTCTCTGGGCGGTGGCGGTGGCAGCGGCAGCAGGAGGAAGAGGAAGCGGTGCGGAGAGTGCGTTCCTTGTCGGCGTCAGACGAACTGCGAACAGTGCAGCAGCTGCCGCAATCGTAAGAGGGGACACCAGATCTGTAAATACAGGAAGTGCGAGGAGCTGAAGAGGAAGCCGGGAGGTCCTGGGTTTGAGGGCAGAGTGTCCGCATTTGACCTCAGAGGTTCCGACTTTTCTTTGGGTCTGGCGCAGGAGAGAAGCAGCGGCGCCTTGGATGGATAGTAACGTTTGTTACATTTGTCACAGGATCCTGCTTGGATGATTGTTGAGGAGCTGAAGTGCAAAACATGCACACACCTACACACACACACACACACACACACACACACACACACACACACAGTAGACACACACTGGACACCATGGTGGTTCAAAGACGTGGACATGATGTTTCGTGCAGAGCTGCACCTCTTCAAGAATGTTCTCACTCGTTCCCATCCTTTCTTTTGACAATCAGTGAATTGGAGAGGAGAGGAGAAAGAGAGAGAGAGTGATCGAGAGAGAGAGAGAGTGATCGAGAGAGAGAGTGAGAGGACACCAATGTGTCACTGTATCGCCGATGACAAAAAAAAGAAGCTGTAAATAGACTGTAAATATCGGGTAAAAAAAACATTATGTCTTTTTTACATCCCTTTCCAGTTTGGATGTATTGTGTTGCAGCCGTTTAAAAAGAAAGAAGAAGAAAAAAAAGAGCCAAATGTTTTGTTTCCAACAGGGACTCTCAATTCTGTTGTTACCGCATCATCAGTAAAGCGAGTCGTCTAAATTATTTCATGTGCAACTTGTACTGTATAGATCTGTTTGCCCTTTTGAAATAAAAGAAATTGGCCATGCGCGGTTGTCTACACGCTTGTACTCATATTTAATTGGGGGTATGTGTTTGTTGGCCACCGTGCTTCCGCTGATACATGTGCACGCATGTGTGTGTGTGTGTGTGTGTGGATTATGAGTCACCTAATGGCGTGGCAGAGAGCCTTATCACCACCCCACAGACACACACACTCACACAAGCACACCTCCACACCTCCACGCTGCTTGACGAGCACACCAAAGCTGACACACATCACAAACAATCTCCATTCACAACCACGCACACACTGTGACGCAATGTGTTTTTTTTATTCACAACTCCACATAAGAAAGATCTCAGAGCAAGCTGGGCCGTGTGGGTTTTTCGCTTGTTGCCGTAACGATGGCTGATGTGATAAGACCTTCTTCCTCAGCGCCACACTCCAGGGGACCTCAGGGAAGACGTAACCATGGCAACGGTCGGCCTGAGGTGTCACGCTATAATTGGGCCACGGCTGCACTTCCTGTGCGCCTTCAGTCAGGGGGATCGCAGAGGGACCGTGTGTGTGTGCGTGCATCTGTGGGGGTGGGGGGGTTGTGTGTGTGTTTGTCAGGCGAAAGAGAGAGAGAGAGGCGCAGCACGCCAGCCAATGCAGGACACTGCCAACTCATGGAGAACAGCAGCGAGCTCCAACATCATGCAATTACAACACTCGCTCTGAATGACAAACACACAAGCTTCCAAGTCCTCACACTCATCTTTCTGCGGCTCTCGCACAACAGCAACATTCTTGGAGCTGCA
>CAAKHF010023138.1:0-11344 GCA_901007745.1 Hippocampus kuda | reverse complement strand
TAGTAGGCTAATATAGCTCATATAGATACATACGGCATGTGTTGCCTTCATTATAAGGCTTTTTATTTTTTGCAGCTCCAGACATATTTGTTTTTTGTTTATTTTGGTCCAATATGGCTCTTTCAATATTTTGGGTTGCCGACCCCTGCACTAAGAAAGTGGGATTCGGGAGTGTTTACTCCAACTTCGTTGTGTTGTGTTGTTTTGTACCCACCTTCAATCATGCAGTCAACATTAAGTACTGTTATAATATTTCATCTAGTCTGCCCTAATGTCTGCCCCTTCTCGATGACCATTATCTGGTAAGGGTTGGAAAGGAGGCTGATAGTGTGCACGTGTGCCTGGTAGCTCCTCAAGGAAGTTATCTCCATGTCCCTCACAAATATTATGAAGTACACAGCAGGTCAGTGCCATCTTCTTGCACAGCTCCAGCTTGCAGTAATTTATTTTTAGGAGGCATCTAAGAGGCTCATTGCATGTCCCTGACTGTAAAAAAGGAAAACTAACGATTACTTCAATGAAACTACGAAAATTGAAAATAATACATCAAAACTGAAAAGCAAGCGAGGACATCACAAAATAAATTCTATAGCCCCCCGTACAGAATTTATATTATGATTTCATCATTTGTGAATACACAACAAAGGAATAAATAACTACTACTGACATCTGATCGTTCTGTTGGAGCTATGATCAAGGAAATGCCAATGCGTTTTTCGGAGGCGGTCATGAACGCCTCTCGAGTTGAACAAAAGAAGCGAAGGCACGGAGACGGACAAAGACGCACCTGTATTTGTTGAAAAAGGGAGAGCTGTGGTTTGTTTTTGTTTTTTTTTAATGCAGACTTTATTAATAGTTTTCACAGTCTCAACAAATACAAGTACTGTACGTCTTTGTCTGTCTCCGTGCCTTCTCTTCTTCCATTCCACTCGAGAGGCGTTCATGGCCGCCTCCGAAAAACCTAAATTAATGATTACTTCAATGAAACTACGAAGAAAATTGAGCGAGGAAATCACAATAAATTCTGTGGGGGGGAATTAGAATTTATTTTGTTATTTCCTCACTTGATTTTCTGTTTTAATGCATTATTTTCCATTTCGTAGTTTCATTTAAGTACAGTAATAGTTAATTTACGTTTTTTCAGAGGCAGTCATGAACGCCTCTCGAGTTGAACGATGCCTCTCGAGTTGAATAGGAGTGTAGCACCATCTAGTGGAGGCATTGTAGATTGCGCCTTATAATGCGATGTGTCCAATGTATGAAAAAAAAATACAAAATAGCCATTCATTGTAGGTGTGCCTCATAATCCAGTGCACCTTTTAGTGCAGAAAATACGGTACATACCAATATAATCAATGCGATACTACATTGCCTACCAGATGCTAACAGTAGCATGTTCATTACTAGGAATCGAAATGTGCGCAGATCTCTGATAGTTACCTGTCTTACACTTTGCCGCTGTTCCCTGTACAGTATCTATGACAACGATGGAAAGCCCTTAGTAGCATCATATTTTGTACATGCCACCTCCTGCAGACTTGCAAAATATAAAGTAGCAGACGTGGGACCTTCACATGAGAAATCTTGGGAAATAGCGCAGGCGCTCACATAAGCAGTGACGTACAATAGCAATGATGATATCGATTGGCTCTTTGTCGGGGGAAATACAAACACGTTCTTCACTTGGGCACTTGTTAAGCACCAACAAGCACAGCATAAGTTTTTTTTCGCGGAAAAGGGGTAACAGTCACACCTAGGGACAATTGTGTTCAATTAACCTACCCTGCATGTTTTTGGAATGTGGGAGGAAACCAGAGTACCCACAGAAAACCCATGCAGGAACGGGGAGAACATGCAAACTAACTCCACACAAGAAGGCTATGTGCCGGAATCGAACCCATGGCCTCTGCACTGTGATGTGGACGTGCTAATCAGTCGACCACCGTTCCGTCATTGGCCACATGAAGCAAGAAATAGAAGATTGTCACAAAAAAAATTGTGTCTCGAAAACAAGAAGCCAAGTCATGAGTGAAGCAGTCCACGTACGAGCATTTTCATGTGTTTTTCTTGAAAAAAATGCACAGGTAGTTTTTTTAGACACTTTTTCAGTCATAAACCACAACTTACAAATCAGGCAAAACAGCTGCAGACAAGCTCTTCAACGACAATTATTATAATTATTAACTCCTGATCCTTCAATAGTTAAAAATTATTCAACATGAACTCACAATTGGCCGTCATGAGTTCCTCTTTAGCTAATGCATTACAATAATCAGTCGAGGATATTCATAGTGAAGAGTTAATCATTCGTTCATATTTTCAAAATATGAATTCATAATCATTAAGTAGCTGCAAATTATTAATTCATTCTAAGTTAATATTTGACCATAATGATTTGATGTTTTGCTATTGCATTATAGTGATTAGTCATGGATTTCTTAATCATGAGCCAATCGTATGTTAATGTTTGCAAATGATTAATTCATCATGAGTTCATAATTGCTCACCATGACTTCATCTTTAACTAATGCATCACAAATGATTAACTAACAATTGTTTTTGTGAAGTGTTACCAAAGATTTGCAAATCATAATTTTCTGTTGTATTTACATTTTACACACCCGCCCAAATTCATTGGAATGGTCGTTTGTAATTCTTGATGACATTAAAATGGCTGCCTTGCTCTTTTTCTTTTTCTTTTTTTTCTTTTTGTGGATGTTATGTCCTAATAGTTAAACACACCACACAAATTGTAACATTGAGCTTACTGTAGTTTGATTCTAATAATTCTGTTGCTCATTAGGTGCCACCCTGGGCTGACGCATCTCATGGAGATGAGATCCCTTATGTGTTTGGCCTTCCAATGATTGGACCAACTGAGCTATTTCCCTGCAATTTTTCGAAGAATGACATTATGCTCAGTGCCGTGATGATGACTTATTGGACAAACTTCGCCAAAACCGGGTACAGTCCCACAAATGCACTGTTGTTGTGCTGCTTGCTTCACTCTACTTGAGCCTATGGGAATACCAAATGAAGGCAAATTTCTGGAGAATAATGATAATCACACGCTGGGTGTGAACCTCGCGAGGCACCGGCGAGAGTTGTACCGGGTGTGGGACCCAGGAAGGGGGGCAAGTCCCTGACGGGGCCCGATTGCCCAGGAGGAGGAGGAGGTCTGCGGACCAGGCATTATTAGAAGTACCAAGAACTAAGCGGAGGCTCAGAGGAGATCGAGCCTTTTCTGTTGCTGGTCCCTCTCTTTGGAATGACCTCCCACTGAACATTCGGCAAGCCCCCTCACTGCCTATCTTTAAAACTCATCTCAAAACTCATTTGTGTTCTATAGCATTTGACACGGCATGACTCAGACTTGATCTTAGTCTTACTGTTTGGTGCTGTTGATGATGATAATTTTATTTAATCAAACACTTTGTAAAGTGACTTTCAGTACTCTTTAAGTTTATAAAATACTGAGATAAAAACGGAAGGAAAACAATATAGAAACAGGAATAAGACATCACAGATTTACGTGCAGAGATCTGAGCAGTCGTGCAGTGGTTTCGGGAGCAACTTCTAGGAGGTGGGAGCAGAGATGGTGAAGACTTTTCCTCCCGTAGTTCTATACCTGGTCTGGTGAGGTAATGAGAGGCCACGCGAGGTAGTGTGGTCGTGGAGGCGGTCAGAAAGGTGAGAGGGGCATGATTATGGAGGGCTTTGTGAGTGATTTGAAGGACTCTGAACTGGATAGGTTGGGTAATGGAGATTTAATCCTAAAATAGAGGGTGTAAGGTCAAATTCATCACACTGCCAAGCCTTGGATTTTAACACCTATGAGTTTCTCTTTGAAGGAGAGGAAACATGAGAGAAGTTTGTTCTGATTGATGCTGAGACATTGATAAAGGTTATTTCTCAGCTCTCACCACAACCTATGTTTTAGATCCCATCCCCACATCGTTTTTAAAATCTGTTCATGACTTTTTTCATGAGGGTTTACTCATTATTCACAGCTCTCTTCAGATAGACGCCATCCTCTCTGAAAATTGCTGTGGTCAAACCCCTTCTGTAGAGACACAGTCTAGATCCATCAATTCTTACTAATTATAGACCTGCATCTAATCTGCAATTTGTAAATAAATTTAAGATAAGATTGTTTTTAATCATCTAAATGACTTTTAAACTCTCATGTACAATTTCAATCTGGTTTACGGGCAAAGCACAGTACTAAACAGAGGAATTGTAAATGACCGAAGGTGCAACATGGATGTGAAGAAACGTTCTGCTCTTGTTTTGCTTGACCTATGTGCAGCTTTTGACACAGTTGACCACACGATACTGTCAAAACCCATATGTAGTATTTAAAACTATATATTCTGTACTCAAACCCCCTCAGCCTACTTGCTCATAATATTCATCTAAAATATGCAACAGATTCCTTCAATTTTTCATTGATATGGTTTCTACAGCTAGGACTCTTGTTTCAAAAACCACAATTTGACCCCTCCGTCCATGTTCCGTGTTCAGCTGTGTTAAATTGTTTTGAAGCTGTGCCCTTGACGTTTTTAGAGGATGTGGTTTGCCAGACTAAGCCATCTGGCTCCGCTTGTGACTCTCTTCCTCTGCATTTCTGTAACCTCCTAAGACCCGAACTCTTGCAAGGCATGCATTTTTATTTTCTCTTTGATATTTAGGCTAATTGGGACCTAATGACCTAATATAATATAATAATGACCTAATGAGTGTAAAATGAGTCTGCGGACCAGACATTATTAGAAGTGCCAAGAACTAAACTGAGGCTCAGAGGGGATCGAGCCTTTTCTGTTGCTGGTCCCTCTCTCTGGAATGACCTCCCACTGAACATTCGGCAAGCCTCCTCGCTGCCCATCTTCAAATCCCTCCTCAAAACTCACTTGTATTCTTTGGCATTCGACTCAGCATGACTTAGATTTGTTCTCGGTTTTACTGTTTGGTGCTTTCTACTGTCTTCACTACCGATTTGTTTTACTGTTTATTATATATGTTCAATTGATCCATGTACAGCACTTTGTATGCAGCGATGGCTGTTTGAAAGTGCTCTATAAATACAGTTGACTTGACTTAAAAACAAAGAATTATCTTTTTACATGATGTAAGTGGACGCCAGGCCCTTGTAGTCGAAAATTTAACATTGTAGTCTTGACAACCAAAAACGTCATGTCCACATATGTGGACGCCAGGCCCCACGAGGTTTTAAGGAGGTTCTCATGAGAATTGGTACATCGGTCTTGGCCATTATCAACAACAGTCTCTTTTGATATAGTTCCCCAACAATTTGAAGATGCTGTGATGCAACCCTTGATCAAAAAACCTGGCCTTGATCAAAATGTACTGTCAAATTACAGACCCATTTCCAAACTGCCTTTCAAAAATTCTGGAAAAAGGGGTGTGCATGCAGTTAGAATAGTTTTTGGATAAACATTACATCTTGGAGGTCTTCCAGTCAGGTTTCAAGATGATCCATAGCACAGAGTCAGTCCTGTTACGTGTTTCTAATGACATCCTCCTGGAGACTATGTGTGTTTGATTTTATTGGATTTAACTGCAGCGTTCGATACAATAGATCACAGTATTCTGTTGACTCGTTTGAGGCACTTGGTGGGCATTGGTGGTAGCGCGCTTGAGTGGTTTGGGTCGATTTAGCTGACCTTTTGTGTTCGCCTTGGCTGCTCTGAGTCACGTACAGCCCCACTGTCATGTGATGTTCCACAGGGCTCAGTTCTGAAACCTCTGCTGTTTTCATAGTCTCTGTTTCCTTTGGGTTCCATCTCAAGGAAACATGGTATTTCCTTCCATTGCTATGTGGATGACTGTCAGATCTATGGCCCACTGAGCAAAAGAGACACTTTCTCATTGAGGTCACTTTTATCCTGTATAGAGGAAATTAAGACCGGGATGGCACTGAATTTCTCGATTTTCCATGAAAAGAAAACAGTACTGTACTCCTACTATGGCATTCTTTCACTGGCTCCCCATACATTTTAGAGTTCTTTGTAAGGTCCTATTATTTGTTTTCAAGTCTTTAAATGGCCTTGCCCCACCATAGTTCTCTGAGCTCCTCTGTTCCTATGCACCTGCCTGGTGCCTCAGGTCTGTGGAGGAGATTACATTATTAGAGGTACCGTGAACTAAGCAAAGACTCAGAGGGGATCGAGTCTTTTCTGTTACTGGTCCCTCTCTTTTGAATGACCTTCTGGTGAGAGTTAGTTAGACAAGCCCCCTCGCTACCCATTTTTAAAGCTTTTCTTAAAACTAATTTTCATTCTTTTGGTTTTGACTCATCACATTACTTGATTTGCAGTTTTACAGTTTTTGATCGTTCTATTGTCTTTGTGATTAATTTTTTGTTTTATTGTTTGTTGTATGAACTGTGTGCCTTCTGATGTAAAAACCTTGAGTCCAGTATAATACAGACATACATCTGTACACAAAGAAGAGTTTTGCAACTACCATATTGGCCCGAATATAAGACGGCCCTGATTATAAGACGACCCCCTCTTTTTCAAGACTCAAGTTTGAAAAAATACTTTTTAAACACCAAATTAATTTTTAAATAGAAAATAATTACAGTACATCTGAAACAAATGATTATAACAATATATTTGAGAGAAAAATCATGTTATTTTGCTTCATTCAAATCTTAATATCTAAACATTTAAATATGGAAACTAAAGTGCAAACACATTCGTAAATGAATGGCTTCTGGTTTTTGAAATGTAAATTACATCATAACTTCTCCTCAGCTGCCGGTTAACCTGGCCGCTCTTTGACCCACTTTTCTCCAGATTCTCGCTACGTTTCTCCATTTTCTGTTATCTCTTCTATTATTTTCTTCTCTTTTCTTTCTTACCGCTGTTTTTTATTTTTCTTCTTTACGCTACCACTATTTTTATTTTTATTCTTCGTGACAGGGGTTCACTTTGGCCTGGGGAGTCAAGTTCAGCATTCGCTTCAATGATATCTGGCGCCATCTAGTGTCGTGAATTGGTATAATGTCTAGACCCCGAATATAAGACAACCCCCACTTTTTCTTTCTTATTTCAATGCAAAAAACACCATCTTATATTCGGGCCAATACGGTAAATGACTTAATACGTTGTCATAATGTCAGCCATTATTTTCACAGCAGATCAATAATACATGCCTGAGTGTTGTTATTTTGTCTGTTTCAAATGTTGCTCAACCATTTGTGTTAAAATAGTCAGTGTTTAATGGTAATAACGTTTGCTGGATTGATTTTAGTTAAATAAGCCTGTTTACAGCATTTTTCATTGTGTGGTTCCATTAAGATAGTAGACTTTCAAAAGTTAGGTAATTTGGTTAAATACACAATGACTGATGGGTATCGACTGGCGAAGTGGAACGTAGCTTTATTGGTTGCCAGGCAAAAACTCAGGCGTGGGAAGAGTTCGGTGAGGCCATGGAAGCCGACTTCCGGACGGCTTCGAGGAAATTCTGGTCCACCATTCAACGTCTCAGGAGGGGGAAGCAGTGCACCACTAACACTGTGTACAGTGGGGATGGGGTGCTGCTGATCTCGACTCGGGACGTTGTGAGTCGGTGGGCAGAGTACTTTGAATACCTCCTCAACTCCACCAACACGCCTTCCGTTGATGAAGCAGAGTCTGGGGACTCTGAGATAGGCTGTCCTATCTCTGTGGTTAAAGTCACTGATGTGTTTAAGAAGCTCCTTGGTGGCAGGGCCCCAGGGGTGGATGAGATCTGCCCGGAGTTCCTCAAGGCTCTGGATGTTGTGGGGCTGTCCTGGTTGACACACCTCTGTAACATTGCGTGGTCATCGGGGAGAGTGCCTCTGGATTGGCAGACTGGGGTGGTGGTTCCCCTGTTTAAAAAGGGGGACCGGAGGGTGTGTTCCAACTGCAGAGGGATCACACTCCTCAGCCTCCCTGATAAGGTCTATTCAGGGGTGCTGGAGAGGAGGGTCCGTCAGGAAGTCGAGCCTCAGATTGAGGAGGAGCAGTGTGGTTTTCGTCCCGGCCGTGGAACAGTGGACCAGCTCTACACACTTAGCAGGGTCGTCGAGGGTATGTGGGAACTCGCCCAACCAGTCTACATGTGCTTTGTGGACTTGGAGAAGGCATTTGATCGTGTCCCTCGGGGAGTTCTGTGGGGGGTGCTTCGTGGGTATGGGGTATCGAACCCTCTGATACAGGCTGTTCGGTCCCTATACCACCAATGTCAGAGTTTGGTTCGCATTACCGGCAGTAAGTCTGAATCGTTTCCAGTGAGCGTAGGACTCCGCCAAGGCTGCCCTTTGTCGCGGATTCTGTTCATAACCTTTATGGACAGAATTTCTAGGCACAGCCGAGGCGTTGAGGGGGTCCATTTTGGTGGCCTCAGTATTGCATCTCTGCTTTTTGCAGATGATGTGGTACTGTTGGCTCCTTCAAGCAGGGCTCTCCAACTCTCACCGGAGCGTTCCGCAGCCGAGTGTGAAGCGGTTGGGATGAGGATCAGCACCTCCAAATCTGAAACAATGGCCCTCAGTTGGAAAAGGGTGGAGTGGCCCCTCTGGGTCAGGGAGGAGATCTTGCCCCAAGTGGAGGAGTTTAAATATCTTGGGGTCTTGTTCACGAGTGAGGGTCGGAGGGAGCGAGAGATCGACAGGCGGATCGGTGCAGCGTCTGCTGTGATGTGGACTTTGTATCGGTCTGTCGTGGTAAAGAAGGAGTGAGCCAAAGGGCGAAGCTCTCAATTTACCGGTCGATCTACGTTCCAACCCTCATCCATGGTCACAAGCTATGAGTCGTGACCGAAAGAAGAACGAGATCCCGGATCCAAGCGGCCGAAATGAGCTTTCTCCGCAGGGTGTCCGGGCTCTCCCTTAGAGATAAGGTGAGAAGCTCGGTCATCCGGGAGGGGCTCAAAGTTGAGCCACTTCTCCTCCACATCGAGAGGAGCCAGATGAGGTGGCTTGGGCATCGGATTCGGATGCCTCCTGAACGCCTCCCTGGTGAGGTGTTCCGGGCATGTCCCACCAGGAGGAGACCCCAAGGACAACCCAGGACACGCTGCAGAAACTATGTCAACCAGCTGGTCTGGGAACACCTCAGGATCCCCTGGGGAGAGCTGGAAGAAGTAGCTAGGGAGAGGGAAGTCTCAGCTTCTCTGCTAAAGCTGCTGCCCCCGCGACCTGGCCCCGGATAAGGGGAAGAAGATTGATGGATGGATGGATGGATGGAATAAACCTGAGGAGAATGACCACGAACTGAACAAGTTTCCCCTTAGGGCGTGGGTCACTAGGGCTCACCTTTGGAGCCAGGTTAGGAGTTGGCGCCAAACCAAAAATGTACCACTATTGTCATAAAGAAATATAAGAAGCTTGAGTGGGAGCAAATGTTTCTTTACATTGACCCTATTTTAAGTTGATTAAGCCAACCACATCACTGTTCCATTTTAAAAGATTCTCTGATAGATCAGCCCATTCATGGAATCAATAACTGAACTCACAACTCTCAGCCCATTCTATAAACATATAGAGAGTTGGTGACTGGATAATCAGTACTGTTGCCAGTAACAGGCTACTCAATAACTAGTGACGAAGGAATGCATTATTGTCACATGACCTTTTTTTTGTTTGTTTTGTTTTGTTTTGGTTTTTTGTTTTGTTTTGTTTTTTTTTTGGTCAAGTCAATATTTGCAGGCAAGAAAAGTAATTGTGTGTTAGGGTAATGTGGTACCATGAGTTTCAAGGATGAGAGTGAGGCACTTAAATTTTCCTGAAGAGCTTTATTTTAGAACAGGCAATACAGTACTGTGAAAAAGTATTTGCCCCCGTCTTGATTTATGTGTTCTTTGTCGACTTATCCCACACAATGGTTTCAGTTCATGAAACCGATTTTAATTAAGGGTGTGGAAAAGAATCAATATTAATTGATGCATCGATGCGCACGTGCGGGATGCGAGTGCATCGGCTCATTCACTGGGTATGACGCAATTGACGGGTGAAATCTAGATTTATCACGATGCGTTGGTGGGTATCGGTAAAATCCGATGCAAGCGCTGTTTTATTCATGTTCAACGTCACCTATCTGCTGTTTCCTAGGCGCAATGAATGCACCATCATTATTTTGTGTTTTGTGTTGAACACGGAGGGAAGCCGTGAGTCACATACAGTACAGTACACTACTAGCGAAACACTATGGAGGTTCGCGCAGGCAGCAGTGAGGAAACGACTATATTTAATGCACCCGCAACATTCAGATCTTATCTTTGGAAATACTACAGCTTTGAAAAGAAAGACGGAAAGCTTGATAAAACCTCCGTAATTTGCAAAGAATGTCGCACTAAGAAGCCATACAACGGCAGCACCACAAATATGCAGACCCACTTAAAACGATGGCACCACATCACCGACAAGTTTCCCGCCCCCTCACCCACCTCCCCGTCCAGTTCCTCGTCGGACACCGGAGAAACTCTTGGCAAACCAGGTCAGGATCAGAAAAAAAAATCGGCTCTTATTTTGGGGGTCCCCTTGCAGCTCACTGTGACCGCGCAATGGCTATAACTAAGGCCACTGCTTATTTCATATGCAAAGACCTCCAGCCTTATAGCGTGGTAGACAACGACGGTTTCAGAGAGCTCGTGCACGTTTTGGAACCCAGGTATAAAATACCAGACAGGTCTGTGTTCACTTACAAAAATATTCCCGATCTGTACAACAAAGTGAGAAGTGAGATTACTGTGTCGCTGAACAGTGCGCAAAGAGTTGCACTTACAGTGGATGGTTGGACGTCTTGCGCTACTGACTCATATATAACAGTGATGGCACACCACGTTGACAAGGAGTGGGAAATACAAAACTTTGTTCTTCAGACCAGAGTTTTCCGTGAGTCGCACACCGGAGCAAACCTTGCGGAGTTACTGCACGACGTTTGCCGCGAGTGGAACATTGGCGATAAGAAGCCAGCGTTAGTCATGGATAATGCCACGAACATGATACTGGCGGGGTCTGGCGCAGAAATGAAGCCGCATGTGTGATGCATAGCACACACATTTAATTTGTCCTCGCAAAAAACATTTGCAGTAGACCAGGTGAAACATATCCTGGTGAAAATAAGGAGAGTCGTTACATTTTTTCACAGAAGTACCAAAGCATCCCATGCTCTTTGTGATCAGCAGCACAATTTTGGTCTGGCACATCACAAGCTAATCCATGATGTTTCCACAAGTCAAGTCAAGTCAAGTCAACTGTATTTATAGAGCACTTTCAAATAGCCATCGCTGCATACAAAGTGCTGTACATGGATCAATTGAACATATATAATAAACAGTAAAACAAATCGGT
>CAAKHF010023129.1:0-11262 GCA_901007745.1 Hippocampus kuda | reverse complement strand
AGGATTTCTGTGCAACTAGTTCGACAAAGTGTGTCACTAGTGTGGCTGAGTGTCGAACTAGTGCTGAAAGAGCTCGAACTAGTCCAACACACTCATGTCTGATATCAGGGATTTGGAATAAATGCTCAAATGGCTTGCCATACAACAGGGGCCATGCTACAGAGGCAATGGCCCCTGTAGCACTGATTCTGGACCCCCCTGTATCTCCCCAATGTTGATTTTACAGTAGCGCCGAGTTGCCGGCGCCAAGGTGGAACTAAAGAGCGTGGCTTAACATCTAGTCCAGGGGTGTCAAACTCATTTCATTATTGTGGGCCACATACAGCCTCGGTCGATATCAAGTGGGCCGGACCATTAAAAATTATACCATACTCTCCTATAAATAACCAAAATATCATGTCTTTTCTTTGTTTTTGGTATAGTGAAGCACAAGAACATTAGGAAAATGTTGAAATTTAATGAACATGAAGCATTTCATGAAGCACCTAAGATTTCCTTAAGACAAATGTGCAATTTACTTTTATCATTCACATTTATGCATTGCAACTGATCCCACTGACTGTACAAAGGCACAAAACCTTAACAAGTAATTGGTATTGAAAAATATAGTAATGCACTTTAAACGAGATTTATAAAGAAAGGAATTTTTAAACCATTTACACGAACATATAAAATCAAAATGTAATCCCTGCCTACACCTTACAAATTAAGGAGAGTGCTATAATATGTGTAAAGAATAAAGTATTCACATGTCCTTGATAGCGTCTGCTGTGTTGGGTCTGTCTCAGTGACAGACTGAGGCTGCTGTTGTCTTCTTCTCTGATCAAAACAATGTTGTCTTTTCCTCTGATCAAAACAGTGTGTTCCCTAGCGGATATTACATGAATTGCACCTTACTAAAAATATTCATTCCGTGTCTTTTATGCATTTTTTTCACTTTTAAATTATTCTGCGGGCCTGATCAAACCTCCTTGCGAGTCGGTTCCGGCTCGCAGGCCGTATGTTTGATATCACTGATCTAGTCGGACCCTTCAGTGCGCTGCACCACTGAAAAAAGACGAGAGCGAAGATGAGAAGCAGCCCGCAGAGAAGCAGTCCCAAGATTACCATGATACATACATACATACATACATACATACATGCTGATTTATATAGCGCTTTCATGACGAGTGATATTATCCAGTGTGTGACGATAACCCATATATAGTATAACCCATATACAGTAAACAGTTTGGGGCTTTACTATCACTGTATGAGGTAAGAATCAACAGCTTTTTATCACATTTACACAACATTTTATGAATACAAGTAATGAACAAATCTTAAATATGGCAGGGAATGTATTTCCCTTTTTAGTTTTTATTTTGAGCAGCAAATTTGAAGTTCCATGTTGGTGTTCACCAGGAATGCATAAGCAAAATTGCACATAGGCCTCCTATGTCAAATTTTCACTTGAAAGAATAGTGAACAATCTTGGGATTGTTTTCTGTGAAAGTTTCAAGTCGTGTGTACATTGAATACACTTCATCTTTAGCATATTTAGTATAAAGCTCATGTTCGGGGCCATTCTGGCTGGTCCGAATCATGGCACCTGTGTATCCATATGGCTGATCACGGCTGATCACAAGAGGAAAAGAAAAAAAACTAACGAGATGATACTCACGTGTCATTTGCAGGTACTCCTTCAACAAACCTGCTGTACCTCAAGAAATCCTAGTGGCAATCGCGTGATAGAAGCTCACCAAAAACAAACCAAAGCACTGTTGTGGAAAAGTTGTAACCTGCACAATTATTACGCTATTGAAAATTAAGTGGAATATCACAAGACAACGTCGTTTTATATGCAACGACAATGCCGACATTTTCAAGAGGTTCATCGGACAAGAGTGACATCTATTGGTGAAACTGTGATTTGGAAAACAAATCGATCGTAAAGCTGTGTAGATTTCTCCTTTCACATTCACTGTTTTCACATGATTTCCAGAATATTTATATACAGTAGTGCCCTATCAGTCCTTGTCTATAAAGGTAGAATATTAACATTTTCATGTACCTGTGTTTTAAATATAGGCCTACATAATAACCTAAAATGTTTGTACCATGGTTCAAAACTATGTTTCACTGTAAAATCCTTGGATAGTTTGTCTTCTATTTTTGAATGCAGGATCAGTGCTTCAATATATTCAAAGAGAGAACTCAAGGCCAAGTGAAAGTTTCAGATGATCAACCATGTTTATTTGTTAATAGAAGTGGCATTTATTTCCTTTTTTAAATTATTTTTATTTATTTGAGAATTAGGTCACATTCTTCGTAATTATAACTCTTATTATTTAGCTCTTATTTTTGTGAATTTTTTTGAAAGATTCATATTGACACGTTATTTTGTAAAATCAAGCAAAACTGACAAATACTCAGATATTGCTCATTTCTATTCAAGGTTGGTGGGGTGGGTGTGGGGGGCACCACAAAGCATTTATGCTGAGGGCACCAAAATGGCTAGCCCTGTGACTGTGTGCATGCGTGCATCACGTGTGCACAAGTGCGCGTGTGCATGTGTGTATGCATGCACGTGCAGTAACAGATTGATCCCGCGAGGTTGGCTGCTTGAAAAGTAGCTCTTCCATTAAAAACGTTTGGGCACCCTTGCTCTACATTCTTAAATGGCTATTTCAGGCCCGATAGTGTATTGTTTCAAATGGCAAAGAGTAAAAAAAAAATAAAAATAAAAATCCTGTAGTCATTGGATCAACCACCACTCCTCTTACAAAGATTTGTGCAAATTTATTATCCAAACAAAACCAAACTGAACCAATTGCTTGGAAGCCACTTTCCTCAAAAGATCAGGATCGTTATCAGGCTGCTGCAGAGCTTGCTGATGAGCTGATCATTTGAATCAGGGAGAGATGGAAACGTGCTCGATAACGGCCCTTGAGGCCTGCATTTTGGCACCTGTGCTCTGCAGTCACATCATAACACAACGTATTAAATAAGATGCAGAACAGAAAGTGAAGAACAGGGGGCAGTGTTGTATCATACTGTACTAATGCAGATCTTATGCATTCCCCCCCTTCCCAGCTCTGTCATTTATCTGTTCCATCCAGAGTGTCCACAGCCTCTTAGTCAAAGTCAGCTAGGATAAGCACCAACTGACCCACGGTCAGGGGTGCCAAAAGGGGGAGAACAGTGGTCATGATATTCAGGACCCATGATCTAAAGGGGCTTCAGAAAAAAAGTACACTGGACTTCCTACTCATTTGGGTCGGCATTTGCGAATTTACTTATTTGAAAGTTGCTTTTTTTTTTTTTCTTTTTTGAGAACCCATCATGTGATTTGCCAAAAAAAAAAAAGAAAAAGAAGCTTATTTTCATTGTCTTTACATTATACCTCGCTTATTGACATTTTTTCATATAAAATTCCTCGTCTCACCGTTCGGGTGGTGTCCATCCCCCATTCAGCTCAGGTCCTCTACCAGAGGCCAGGAAGCTTGAGGGTTCTGCGCAGTATCCTTGCTGTTCCCAGCACTGCACTTTTCTGGACTGAGATGTCCGATGTTGTTCCCGGGATCTGTTGCAACCACTCATCCAGTTTGGGGGTCACTGCCCCGAGTACTCTAACTACCACAGGCACTACTGTCACCTTTACCTTCCAGGTTCTCTCCAGCCAAATATGTATGTATGCATGTACGTATGTGTGTGTGTGTGTGTATATATATATGTATAAAATTTATTATTTTTTTCATTGTCCATGGCAATTACAAAGAAGTGTTGATTGTTTTCACTATTCACAGTCAGGCTCAGTCCCTGACAATAGAGGAGCACAAAATGCCTCAAATCCATATCAGTGTTTCCGCCCCTTGGATGGATGAGCAGGCTCTACAACATGGTTTTGATTGATCAAAATTTATTTTTAATAATAATTTAATAATTAAGTTTTTCTTATTTTTTTGGGTCATGTGTTAGGTTATAGTTTACTGGTAAATGGAAAACCCATTGTACTGCATTGAATTGCACTCTGCAATTTAGACTTAATGTTATAAAAAATTTGTTAGAGTAGCAATGCTGCATCACACTGAGAGAACTTTCGGGTCAGTTTCCTCGCTCATGTTAGTTTTCTCTGCATACCAGTTTGAAAGTGTCCTTACGTACCTCAAAAGGTGCTGCACAATAAAGATAAACATAATAATGATATATTTTAGAGAATTTTAAATTGGATAACTTTTTTTACAGGTCTGCAATTGGCGAGCGAAAAAAAAAAAGCCCAAAAGATGCCCAAAGTCAGCTGGAATAGGCTCAAATTCACTTGCGACCAAAAAGAGAACAAGTGATTAAAAAAAAAAAATGGATGGCATCTTTTGACAGTCATACACTTACTATGTCCAGCAAAACACCACTAGGTGACAGTATTACTCTGCAAAAACACCTTTGTTATCAGAGCTGTATTTTTGTGGATTGGCAGGGGGTGACTTTAATTTCATTTAAGAGTGGTTTACTTTGTACTTGTATAAAAGAAACTTTTAAAATGTTGATTAAAACTTGTGATGGTTTGAGCCTGGAATTAATTAATTCGCTTCACATTTTCCATAAAATGGAAGTTATGGTTAGAAATCAAAACAACCTTGAAGCCAACTTGCCTCACAGAAAAAAGGATGATGGATCAACTCTTGAGGTTCCACTTTATTTTGCCTACCTCGTTTAGTTATTGTATATGGGAGTGAGCTTGATCCAGACAGAGGGGGCCTCTTTGAATTTCTGCTTTTGCCTCGGAAATTTCCTTGCCTACCCTATCCTGTCAGAGTGAGATGAACCAGAAGTACTGGAAGGATTCTACAAATGTTTTAGAAAGGTGCCTGGGTACAATGTGTAAGCCCCTTTGGCAAAGGTTACTCCTGACCAACCTTAAAAATGGATCCATCATCCATGATCCGAGCCGCTCATCCTCATGAGGGTTGCGGGTGTGCTGGAGACGATCACATCTGTCATTGGGCAATAGGCAGGGTGAAACCTGAACACACAGACAAACAACCAATCACATTCACAGTCACACCTAGGTACAATTTAGATTTTTCCATTAAACCCATGCATGTTTTTGGAGCATGGGAATAAACTGGAGTACCTGGAGAAAACCCACGCCGGCACAGGGAGAACATGCAAACCCCACACAGGAAGGCCGAGACCGGATTCGAACCCATGACCTCCGCACCTCTGCACTGTGAGGTGGACGTGCTAATAAGATGACCACTGTGCTGCCGCTGAGAATCCTAATATTTCAAAATGTTTGCTTTAAAGGGACACTTGGGTCCAGGATGGTCAAATTTTCACTGTCAAGCTCAATTTATGTTTTTTTTTTTTTTTTTTTTAAATCAGGACTATATTTGTTTGCCTTTTCAATTATATTTATATGTTTGGGAGAAATCAAGAACACAAAGAACATCAAAACCGGGAGGCCACAACGGGTTAGGCAACCCAGGCAATTGCCTCTGGCCCTGAATTGAAGAGCGGATGCAAAGAAAGATGATGATATGATATGATTGTGTAAATGATAAAACAAAGAAATTGTACTGCGTCAGATACAAAATGTCAGGAATCCCCTTTACAGGCCTCTTACCAGCTGTTGCAGGCTAGTAGGGAACCTGAGGAGCATTTAACATTAATAATCCATATCAATGACACAACTGGAAAACTCTAAAGACACCGCAATAACACAACGGGACTTGAGAAGCTCCTTAATGGGGCCCCCTACTATCAGGCGTGTTGTCAAACACACTGACAACCAAATAAAAATCATATCAATCTTTTTTTTTTTAGGGTGGAGGGGTAGAGGGGAGGACAGTTATGCTTCTTGTCTGAGAGGCACCGGGGGGGTCTAAGAACTCCCCTGGCGGGCACAATGGGTCACCCACCCTCTACCCCTCAGAAGCCAGCTCGCAGGAACAAAGGACTATCAAAGCATGGAATAGGCACAGGCTTTTTGGGCCGCCTGCACCCTACAGGCATTTTATTCGGGACAGCATGAGCTTCCAGGATTCTTGTTTACACTATGGAAAATATTGGCAGTGCCTGAGCTCAGACCTCGTGCCATTGATTGGTGCTTTAACTGCATGACCGAACTCTGACCAAAGCTGTTTCATGTATTGACAGGAATGATGTGATTAATTAAAAAGAAAATAGTTTTTAGTATGGCTGGCTGCATTTAGCTCTGATGTGGAGCGTTGCAGTAGAGTGGCAGAAAAGGGGGAGGGAGACGTACACACAGACTTCACAATGACTGCATATTGAGGGAGGGCTCTAAGAGACATTAACCCACAATAATGCTGCTGAGTTTTGACAGATTCCTCCTCCAGGGCTGTTGAATTTATGAGCCATTACTACTGCCGGCCCAAAATCTAGTTGGTGCATTATGCTCCATGTCTTTCTCAATTGGTGGGGCAGTGACTGACATCTATTGAATAAACCTGTATTCTAGACACAGGCCAGTTGATAGCGTCTGCGTGCCACGCTTGGAGTGAGAGGAGGCCACGTTGTTGTGATCTTTCCAGTAGCCCCGATACTCCCTATTTTTCTTGTGCTTTCACTTGTGTTCATAATTGCAAAGATCAGTGGACAATGCTGGAGCCTCCGAGTCCTCAAAGCAGCTATTGTACGTTAAGATCCAGCTGGCCTGTTTCCATGTCATTCAATGGAACATTATTCCGTAGTGGCACTGCAGTTTCCTTCATAGATGGAGACTGGATCGTAAACTAGAGGCAGGTAGTTTCATAAGTTGTGAAGAAAAAAGATGCAATTTTCTACTTAAGATCTCTTGCAAGCTCAAGCAAGCCTGGTAATTATGAGCGCAAACATTTTGCTTGAAAAAATCCCCCCACGTTAGTAAAAAAAAATCCTGGATGTTCACAAACATCTTTTATGGCTATTGCCACAAAATGTTATGGAAACCTGAGTAGTTTTTTTATGTAAATAAACAAAAAAAAAACCTCTGAGAATTTTTAAAGAACATTATCAATGCATTGTAACCTCTGCAACAATTTTCAGCATATATCAAACAAGTCACAACAGACCACTGATGCTCCTCACAAAACTGTCCTGATTAGCCTACAGTCTAAATAGCTTGTAAATGGGATGATGGAGGTTAATGAGGAAATGCAGTCCTGTCTACTTGTCTATCCACTTCAAAGGGAAGGTCAATTTATTGACCTCTCCGGATATGCATGCATGCATGACAAAATGCTGACAAATAATCTGTGAGGCCTTGATGTTCCATTAAATGATCGATTCAGCACGTTTAGAGTGGGGCCTGGTCAGGGACCACAAAAAGGTCAGTGTTTGTTAGTTCATTGATGTAGTGATTAATAAATCAATAAAGGCGAGGGAAAGGTTCAGTAAATCAAACAATTCCAGAGAGACTTTTAACTTATCTTATACAGCTGAAGAGGGAGTCACTCCTGCTACTTCCTCTATGTTTATGGCTACTGCTATTTACGGCTTTGGGACTGCTGTGGAGTTGGAAATACAGTCATTGTTACAGTGTTATTATCACTGTAACCGTTAAAAAAACAATGTTACTCAATCAGAGTCAAATACTAATCAAAGATGCATTGTCCCATCTACTGTCTGGTTGTTGATAGTTTTCTTTTTATGTCGATTCGGAATAAAACACATTCATTTTAGAAGTACAATTTCAGAAATCACAATCTTACTGTCTTGGAGTGAGGTGTGTGAGTGCACGGTGACTTTGTTAATATGCACTTCATGCTGATACAAGTCTTGGATGCCAAGTTTCACGGCAGGTTTATAATGAAATATTCTATCACAGTTGCAGTGTCTTAACTGGGGTTCAACCCGACCGGCAGCAGAAGTCATTGCACAACCACCAAAACTAAACTGATTTGCAGATGTAAGTTGGAAATACATTCATCTTGTAACTTCTAATATTCAACAGGGCAAAACATGTCAAATAAATTCTAATAATAACAAAATCATCATAACAGAATCATTGTTTTAGCACAAAGCAAAAAGTTAAAAGGCAATGTTACTTTTAAAATAACAGATTTTAAAATTAATGTGACATTGTGATCAATATGTGGTAAATTAACACCCACAGATTATATCAAGTCAATGGTTCACGAGTTAATAAGGAGCATGACCCACATAATTGCCCCCCTACCTGTACTTGCCCCATCACAAAATTGTTTGTTTTTAATATTGGTGATTATGCTGACAAACTGGTGATGACATATTGTAATGGTGAAGACGCTTTCAGACGAGGTAAAGTGAAAGAAAACGCGAATCAACAGTTACTGGGGAAAATAATGTACTGTAATATCAATACCAGCCAGAAGGGGGAGGTAGCACCTTATGACTCAAAAATATTCTCTTAAAAATGTGAGTGCTGAGCACTCGTCTTCATGTTTCAGTGTATTTCAGGTGCATTACTCTGTAAGTTATATTTTCATTGCCTTTCCAAAACAATGGAATAGTAACACATACACACAGATTCCATGTAATGCATGACTGGGCAATTCGTTTTTGGACATGCATCCTGCAATTTACCCATTGCTTGCTTCCTGCAAGAACCTCTGCAGAACATACCGTACGTACCACATAGGAAGAATGCAGTAGGTTGAAACACTTTTTTTCAGGACCAAGAAGGGAAGGTGTTTAACATTTCTGGGGCAAACTAATATAGGAATATCTTATATACTGTATATCAGGACGATTATCCCTCCACCTACAAACAAGCAGATTCTATGTTAAATTGTTGATTTAGCATGTCCTGAAAACGTTATCTTCAGTAAGCTGTGCAAAGGATAGGGGTAAATTGAGCCATCTCCCTTTCTTTCCTCCCTATTTCCACAATCCGTCCCTACTCCCCAACGCCCCCATCCACCCTATTCTTTACCTTTCCCCATCCCTCCACCTCTCACCTTCCTTCCCTTGCTTCCTGGATTACGCTATTGCAAAGTAATCAGGGATGTAGTGCGACCAAATTCAGCACAGAAATATTAATTGACCCAGTGAGTGTGGCAAAGACATGGAGTTGGGTGCCAAAGACGTTTGGCCCACATTCAGCATGAAGCTGTCACACGTGGCATTGCGCCGGCACTCACTGGCATAAGGCATGTGGGTCGAACATGGCCCAAGAGTGGAAAAGGAGGCACTGGCTTGACTCTGGCAAACAAGATGTGGGCCAGTAGTTGAGTGAAGTATGTGGCCCAGAAATTAATTTACAACTCTGGACAGCCAGTATTGTGCTAATTAAATGCAGTTTCAGATTTTTTTTTTCTACACACAGCCTTGTTTTACATCGCAGACGTATGCGGAATTCTATTCATCACACACACGCGCACACGCATGCACTAATGCTTGTGCACGCTAGCTCGTGCGCACACACAAATTAAACGTGGTCAAGTAATATGTTGAAGTCGACTGACTTCAGCGAAGTTACAAGTTACAAGAAGTTACAAGTATTGAATTTTAGGGTTTTTTCATACGTACTTTAGTACACTATACAACAGTCATGTATTGCTACACTCCGACACAGTAGGTGGTGAGGGACCGTGACCGCCAATTGAGAAGAAGAAGAAGCAAGAATAATACCGCTCGCAGTTAACGACGACACTCTTTTACCACAATTGCCCATGCACGCCCCAGTGAGATATCCAGAAAAGACGTGGTGAGTAAATGCATTTATTTTATGCTGAGGTGAAAGTTTGTCTTTTGTGACAGTACACTGGCAGTTACAATACGAAGACAATTCTGTCTAGAGTTTAGCCTGAATTTTGAAGAGTGCGGATAATGACCATTAGGATTAGCCCAAAATGGGGGGAAATTATGTGCTGCAAGCACAGATATGATTTCTTTATGGTGGCATAGGGAAATATTAAAAATATATTGGGCTACAATTTAAGGGTTATTTTCATGTATTTTTTTTTCCTAAAATTGTCTCTTGCTGTATCTAAATCGAGAGACTGGAGCGCGCGCATTTTTAAATAAACCGCTCAATATGTCACAGGCGGGTTTGGGCCTGAACCTGCTGTGTCACATTTTCTGTGTGCATATGAGTTTAGTGAAAATGTAGGCGATTGTGTCAGAGGTGCTGCAAGGGATTTCGGGCAACATAAAAAAGAACCCTTACTGCACTGAAATACAATGAAATTCATTTTGATTCAGTTTGCTGCGATACGAACCAGATACATCCTACTTGGCCATAAAGTTAATTTAAAAATTATTACCTGAATTAAAAAAAAAAACTGACATTGAAATGACAAGTTTTGTATTTGGAAGAGAGGTGAAAGTCCTCCGGATTTTCCGGGAATTCCGGATTTTCAAATTTTTATGAAAATTTCTCCGGAGAATTGAGGAAAATTTGCCCAAAATTAATCCGGATATTAGTTGACAACATTGAACGAACATGTGTTTGAGTTCGTTGTTTTGCTTTCACAAGCGTAGCCATGTTGAGGCACTAACACTAGTAACAGTAAAGAGATTTTTGTCTCTTTATAAACACACTTGCTAAACCCCAGTGGAACGAATAAAATACGCCGTGGACAAGGCAGTTGTTGTCGTAAAAAATATATTTGGACAAAAAGGGAAACACACAGATTGGCAGAAAAAACGTGTCCGTCCGACTTCGAGTGTCGTCTCGGCTAGCTTAGCTTAGCTGTTGTCGCGTGTGACGTCGGTTGCGTTGGCGCTGATTGGTTGAAATCAAAAGACGCGCTTGCGTACATGTTCGCGCTGACGCACGCACAGCACAGAGCAGCGGACTATCTACTGCTGAGGCGCGCTTCGTTCGAGTGGCGTCGCCACAACAGTAATACCCTCGACTCGCATTCTCATGGCCTCGCCATATCTTGGAGATTTCGAAATTTCAGCGAGAACGGAAGCCACAAAGGGTGCAGGTTGATAGGGGGAGTGAAACCCCCCTCTTTCAGAATGGTTTGCCCCAGCAGCACGGGGTAAGTGCGTGCGTTTGTTGTACGGCCGGCAGTTTTCAATACAGCAGCACATAATGAACACTCTGGTGTCCGGTGTCTCATTATTATGCAATAATCATACAGAAACGCACACAAAACGAAGATTAATCATTGAATGTCGAGTATTTGAATAGCGTTTTGTGTAAACTAATTCATGCGTGATCGGCCAGGCACACACACACACACACACCCCCACACACCCCCACACACCCCCACACACACACACACACACACACACACACACACACACACACACACACCCACACACACACACACACACATACACACA
>CAAKHF010023127.1:0-12253 GCA_901007745.1 Hippocampus kuda | reverse complement strand
CCCCACCTTCCAAAAACATGCATGGCAGGTTAATGGAAAACTCTAAATTGTCCCTCGGTTTGAGTGTGAGCGCAGATGTTTGTTCGTCTCAGTGTGCCCTGCAATTGGCTGGCAACCGGTTCAGGGTGTTCCCTGCTCACTGCCCAAAGACGGCTGGCTGGAATAGGCCCCAGTACCCCCCGGGACCCTTGCGAGGATAAGGCGGATCGGAAAATGGATGGCTGGATAGCGATTCACTTTCCATTATTTGCGGTACAACAGTAATACAGGAATTCACTTCAGGCTACTAAATTACAGTGTTGTTCTACTTCCAGTTCTTCATCGCATAGAAAATGCCATCTCTACAGCAACCCCAGACCTGGGTGGGACCACGGACCCGGTTGGTTCTGCCACAACCGAGCAAGTCCAGTCACCCCAGCCAGCCGTTCCGGTAACAACTGATCTAGCCAGTCCAGCGACAACAGATCCAGCCACAACCGAGCCAGCCGGTCCGGGCACAACTGAGGCACCTGATGTGGCCACAACCGAGCCAGTCGGTCCGGGGACTACCGAGCCAGCCGGTCCGGTCACAACCGAGCCAGCCGGTCCGGCCACAACCGAGGCGCCTGATCTGGCCACAACCGAGCCAGCCGGTCCGGCCACAACCGAGGCGCCTGATCTGGCCACAACCGAGCCAGCCGGTCCAGGCACAACCGAGGCGCCTGATGTGGCCACAACCGAGCCAGCCGGTCCGGCCACAACCGAGGCGCCTGATCTAGCCACAACCGAGCCAGCCGGTCCGGGGACAACCGAGCCAGCCGGTCCGGCCACAACCGAGCCAGCCGGTCCGGCCACAACCGAGCCAGCCGGTCCGGGCACAACTGAGGCGCCTGATCTGCCCACTACCGAGCCACCCGGTCCGGTCACAACCGAGCCAGCCGGTCCGGCCACAACCGAGGCGCCTGATCTGGCCACAACCGAGCCAGCCGGTCCAGGGACAACCGAGCCAGCCGGTCCGGGCACAACCGAGCCAGCCGGTCCGGCCACAACCGAGCCAGCCGGTCCGGCCACAACCGAGCCAGCCGGTCCGGCCACAACCGAGGCGCCTGATCTAGCCACAACCGAGCCAGCCGGTCCGGGGACAACCGAGCCAGCCGGTCCGGCCACAACCGAGGCACCTGATCTAGCCACAACCGAGCCAGCCGGTCCGGGGACAACCGAGCCACCCGGTCCGGGTACAACCGAGCCAGCTGGTCCAGCCACAACCGAGGCGCCTGATCTGGCCACAACCGAGCCAGCCGGTCCGGCCACAACCGAGCCAGCCGGTCCGGGGACTACCGAGCCAGCCGGTCCGGTCACAACCGAGCCAGCCGGTCCGGCCACAACCGAGGCGCCTGATCTGGCCACAACCGAGCCAGCCGGTCCGGCCACAACCGAGGCGCCTGATCTGGCCACAACCGAGCCAGCCGGTCCGGCCACAACCGAGGCGCCTGATCTAGCCACAACCGAGCCAGCCGGTCCGGGGACAACCGAGCCAGCCGGTCCGGCCACAACCGAGGCGCCTGATCTAGCCACAACCGAGCCAGCCGGTCCGGGGACAACCGAGCCAGCCGGTCCGGCCACAACCGAGCCAGCCGGTCCGGCCACAACCGAGGCGCCTGATCTAGCCACAACCGAGCCAGCCGGTCCGGGGACAACCGAGCCAGCTGGTCCGGCCACAACCGAGGCGCCTGATCTGGCCACAACCGAGCCAGCCGGTCCGGCCACAACCGAGGCGCCTGATCTGGCCACAACCGAGCCAGCCGGTCCGGCCACAACCGAGGCGCCTGATCTGGCCACAACCGAGCCAGCCGGTCCGGCCACAACCGAGGTGCCTGATCTGGCCACAACCGAGCCACCCGGTCCAGGCACAACCGAGGCACCTGATCTGGCCACAACCGAGCCAGCCGGTCCGGGGACTACCGAGCAACCCGGTCCGGGCACAACCGAGCCAGCCGGTCCGGGGACTACCGAGCCAGCCGGTCCGGTCACAACCGAGCCAGCCGGTCCGGCCACAACCGAGGCGCCTGATCTGGCCACAACCGAGCCAGCCGGTCCGGGGACTACCGAGCCACCCGGTCCGGGCACAACCGAGCCAGCTGGTCCGGCCACAACCGAGGCGCCTGATCTAGCCACAACCGAGCCAGCCGGTCCGGGCACAACCGAGCCAGCTGGTCCGGGGACAACCGAGGCACCTGATCTGGCCACAACTGTGCCAGCCGGTCCAGCCACAACCGGGGCGCCTGATCTAGCCACAACCGGGGCGCCTGATCTCGCCACAACCGAGCCAGCCGGTCCGGGGACAACCGAGCCAGCCGGTCCGGGCACAACCGAGCCAGCTGGTCCGGCCACAACCGAGGCACCTGATCTGGCCACAACCGAGCCAGCCGGTCCGGGGACTACCGAGCCACCCGGTCCGGGCACAACCGAGGCACCTGATCTGGCCACAACCGAGCCAGCCGGTCCGGGGACTACCGAGCCACCCGGTCCGGGCACAACCGAGGCACCTGATCTGGCCACAACCGATGCGCCTGATCTAGCCACAACCGAGCCAGCCAGTCCCGGCACAACCGATCCAGCCAATCCTGTAACAACCGAGGCTCCTGATCTGGCCACAACCGAGCCAGCCAGTCCTGTAACAACCGAGGCACCTGATCTGGCCACAACCGATCCAGCCGGTCCTGTAACAACCGAGGCACCTGATCTGGCCACAACCGATCCAGCCGGTCCTGTAACAACCGAGGCACCTGATCTGGCCACAACCGATCAGCTCAAGACCACCGACCCAGCGAGTACAGTACCACCATCATCAACACCAGAACCTTCATCAGATCCCATATCTACACCAAAACCCACCACATTAGCTCCAGGGACAACAACAACAATTCACTGCCAAAATGGAGGAATGTTAAATGGCGGCATTTGCGACTGTACCACCGGATTCCATGGAAATGCTTGCCAGTTCCTGAACGAAACCATCCAGCTCGGTATGTGCAATTCCATCTGCAACATGCGGCCACATGCTATATTGCCTTGCCCTGATTGCGTTGCCCGTCTACTGCAGATCGCATCGAACGGTTGGTGAAAATTCAAATGGTGATCAACCAGGAATACAACCCCAATTACGACAACACCAGCTCAGAGGAATACAGAGACTTCGTTGATGAATTTATCAAGAAGGTGAACATATCGCAGTCTGTTCTCACTTAACAAGTTCATGAGATGATCATGAGAGATGTGCGTTGTTCATCGTCACGATTTGACTGTATTCGTCAAATTTGTGTTGTTTCCCAACAGCCTTTTGTTTCGTTCCGTCTTGTTGATTTGCTTAGTTTGGATCATGTCGAGAAAACGTTCAAGTGAAAAGCAAAGATGCAGACTCCGCCTTTGAAGCTATAGTCCAAAGCAAATTTCTATTTTCAAACATGAATTGAGAAGAGGGGAGCGGCACACCGTGCATGCATTATTCAGTAATTATACAGTAACCATGTGCCCCATTTGAATGCCTATTCTGTGTATTCACATACACTCCATGACTCATGCTTAGATTTGCGCAAAGTGCATTTGTCACAGAGTATACACAAAGACAGTCCCCGGAATCGTCCAATCGTACTCACATCTAGCGCACTGAAAGATATCAATCCAATGTTCTCTTCAGAGAGTGTTTTGTTTTCTATGGAGATGGTTCTATAATTGGATATTGGGGATATAACAATATCTATAAGAGGATATTGTTACTCTTTCAGATGGAGGACTTTTACCAAGAAAAGAGCGTGCAAAAGCTTGTCAAAGTGGTGGTAACCAATGTTAGGTAACGCCAAACCAACAAATCTAATTTTCTTGACCAGTAGTCGGGCCGATGGCTAAACGCTTGTGTTTGTTTCTCTCAGCCGAGTGGCCTCGCCAACGTTGATGAGACGTTCGGCCTCTGCACTGGAGCGGGTATAGCCAACCAACCATCTTTGAGATTGAATATCACATCGGCCTTGGTCGATAAGAACAATAATACAAGATTATCTTTATTGCAGCACAGATTAGCCGTCGACGCTACGGCCACCCGCAGAGCCACACCACAAGGGTAATTAGAAAATGGAAAAACGCACAAGCACACGGATGGTGGCCAATAAGCGTGGTTTGCAACACAAATGACTTATTTATTTCCTTTTTTGGGGGCTGAAAATCAAGCCTCCCTGAAATTCAGGATTGTCATCCAATCGTGTTGAAATATTTTTTGCTCTGCTTTGCCTTTCAGCGTCAACGTCAGCCACGAAGTAGTTTTGTCGATCGAAAACCATCCCAGCTCTAACGAAGAATATCAGGTCGAAGTGGATACGATCGATGAGGCTCTGAAATCGCTGATTACCAGTAACTGCACAACAGGTGGGCTGCTACACTACGAATGACCGACAGTCAATTTTGTCAACCGCTGGGTCAGATAATTGTGAAGGCTCTGTCACCAGCCTGCTCCAGCAAGTCTCGTAAGAGTCAACCATCCCAAAAGAGAGAGTCTGAGTGGCCCAGGTCATGGTCATTCGCAAATGGAGCCCCCTGGACTTGTGTCGCTTGTTCAAGATGATTCACCTTTAATTCAAAAAGCTTTTTCACCACACCTGGCAAGTAAAACAACAATCCTCACGGGACTAAGCCTGGGGGGATCCCCCGCCCACTCCAGACATCAAGCTGGGAACTCCACACTGATTTTACATTTACGTGTGAAGAAGCCTTTTGGATTGTAGATGAAAAACATCAACAACCACCAAGAGCCCAGTTGCCTCCATCCTTCGTGTTTACGGTTGACTGACAACTCGGAGATCTTATTTGACCTGCGCTCGCTTCTGTGCAATGACTTCCAACGCAGTTCAAATGAATTTGAAAGTGGTCCTTGTCACTCAAGCGCGAGAGCACAGATGTCAAACCCTGGTCCTTGAGGGCCGCTATCCTGCATTTTTTTTTTTTTTAGATGTTTCTATCCTTCAATGCGCCTGATTTAAGTTATCAGATAATCTGCAGGAGCCTGATCGTGATTTTGAGTCAGGTGTGTTGCAGGAAGAAAAAAAAAATCTACAACATGGAGGAGAGCGGCCGTTTGACACCCACTTCCTAAAGTGTCGACACCTAAGTTCTGTTGTAAATTTATGCTGGAGAAATGAAGCAGACATATTGAACAAATGAGGTACTGACAACAAATGAAGTACTGAATCATAAAAACACGTCTTTTTTTCAGGTTGCCCCTACAATGTGACAGAGAAACCGACTGTGAATCAGACTGAAGTGAATTTGAACAGTAAGTCTATTTCAGTCAGTTGCGAGTGTGAAGCTTGGAAATGATTAGCCCTCTGCTCATCGTCTCCCTCCAGCATTTTGCAACTCGTACATGTTGGATCCGGACGTGGCCCAGCACTACAAGGCTGTGTACCTCAGCAACACGCTGGTGTGCGTCACTCGATGCGATCAAAATTACGGCTTGGGTTTTCTTCGCTGCTACAACGATGGAGTGTGCAGTGTTTCCGCGGGTGTCGGTGCCGTTTGCAAGTCAGTCCGAGTGAAGCATTTCATTTGTCTTTGCTATTGACACTTGCATGTCACGACCACCACATTCTTACTTGGTCTTTGCGCATGTTTTCAGTTGTAAGGATTTGGGATCCACATGGTACTTGGGAATTGACTGTGGGTTGCCCATACAAAAAGTTCCCTTCTATGCCGGTTTGGTGGTCACCCTGGTTTGTCTCCTGGCCACCATGGCAGGCTTGACCGCGTACGTGATCATCAACAAGAAAGAGCAGACAAGGTACGGTGGGCCAAAACCACAACAACGGTATGAGTGTGAGAAGCATTCATGAGTTAGTCTGCACCGAATCTTTTCAAATGACTTTTTGGGCTTTTGGAAATCTCTCTCATGGAGATTTCTGAAGTGATTCACACCATTCCATTCGTCAAAATAGTTTTAGAGGACATTCGGGAAGCTTTTTTTTTTTTTAATGTGTGTTAGCATATACATAAAGAGCGTGCAAGACAAGTCAATACGATCTCAATGCGATTTTCGATATGTGAGGAGCGCAGCAATTCAAGGACGCTTCGATTTGAAAGTGGAACGATTCTGTTCGGTGCGATTCAGTGAGGTTACGGTTTGATTCAAGACAGTACAGCTCACCTCAAGAGGGTGTGGTGCAATGCCTTTGTTGTCATTTTACGTCTATTTGAATGAACCTGTCACAACTGTAAATGTGCTATTTCCTTCCAAGACGAATGTGTCCAACGAAAGACAATTCCATACCTAACTCGGTATACAGTATTCCAAAGTGGAACGATTCGATTCGATTTGATGCACTCACATCTTTGGAATCAAAAAACAATTGGCCTTTTCAAACACTGTTAGTATTTGAGAATTCTCAGTAGAAAAAAAGCACAAAGATCCAAAGCATCCATGGCGGCGATTACAGCAATCGTCATTCGATTAGGGTGATGATTCTGATTTTTTTTCCGTCCTGTTTTTAACTCTTCCATGCTCACATTCTAGATTTGTTTTCTTCTAATTCTCCAGCAATTACTTCAGCGTCAGCAAATCAGCCTCCACGCGCAATTTCTACATAAACCGCAGTCTCTACTTTCTGCACACTACTTTTAGGCTGCCATTTTATCATATTTGTCCGTTTTCATTGAGTTTCGCATGCGTGCATGTCGGATTCCACAAACATTGTGCTAATAACCACCTCCAGGAAAAAAGACATGAAAAAGAAGCTGGTGAACAACTGGCTCAACGACGAATTCGAGTGGTCCCGATCCGAGAAACTCTCGACAGGCACCTTTAATGCTGGTAAGGCATCTATCTCTGCTTTTACTGTAGCAAAACTTTCCTACTCACCGTTTAATATCTCTGAACCAGCCAGTGGTCTTGTTGTGCTGTGCTATGGTGGCTTTTGTCACTACCAGTCGAAGTTCGCTGCATAAAACAAAGAGGAAATTAAATAATGTATATTTATACAGCGAAATGTTCAACTTAACCTGAGGGTTTCAATTAAGTGACGTCTGCTAGCTTAATGCTAATACATGTAGCAAAACACGGACGATGGAAATGATGGACCATAGACGTAAAGGTATTTGTAAACCTTCAAACCACTACTACTTTACCACACACGGGGAGAAGCAACACATACAAACGCAGCAATTAATTGGGAATTTTCTCTGCTATGGCTTCCTGCTCTTATTTACGATGTGTGGCTTCGGTGTTGTGTGACACGTTGCGTCACTAAATGGTTCTACAATGCAAGCCACAAAAAAGAAAATAAAAATCATTGCTTAATGAGATTTCAGCAGACCTGAGAAAATACAGTAATGGGCTACGGGGGGAGGGACGGATCCTTGTAGACAATTATTACTGCTGCTCACTTCAATAGAATGTTAGGTGTTTATCATCTTCTTCAAGGAAAAACGACAGATTAAATCACAGTTACACTTCCCAAGAATACACACACACACACAGACAAGTATATTCTGTACGTAATTTTGAACTGAATGATTTTGCGTCGTTCTTTATCAGGCTGCGCCACTGAATGAGAACATGGCGCCCTCTTGTGGCTCCTCATGAGACAGCCGTTGGAAACGCGCAGATTGATTGAAAAGCAGCCTTTCCAGACCTTTAAAAATCAGCAAAAGATAGCATTTCAAATAGCGCAGGCATACTGTGGCGTACAGCCAACGAGCTTGCTTGTTTCAGGACACCTGAACCCGACGTTCCCCTACGACGCACCGCGGCGGACGCCGCCGATGCGCCAACACAACGACTCGAGACAGTCCGGCCGGTCCAGCCCGGCCGTGAGCATGTACAGGCTCGACGGAGCGGCCCGCGGGAATGACGGATCGCTTCGCCCCAACGGATTCCCTATCTCTGATCAAGAGGTAAGTCAGACTAAAAATGTCCATCCGTCCGTCTGCGTGTGAGACGTCAGTGTGTTCTGTGCTCGCCTCGCAGATGAGGATCCACAGGCCGCAGATCAGGTCATCGTGGGACGCCTGAGCGCCCCCCTTTTCAAAAACAAGCACCTTAATGACCCAGCGGCAGCAACAACACTTTTCTTCGAAGGAAGCTAATTTATTGGATCTCTTGTCTTACAACATCTAAGCTGGAGAAATTAATTTTTTTTGTCTGTAAAAGTAGCGATTTGCCATTCACGTAGTTGGAAAGTACGTGATCATCGCTTTGGAACATGTTTGTTGATTTATTTTATTTGGTCGGCACCATGCGTGAATGACAATCAGCAAGAAAATGCACTTTGCACCCGAACCCTCAGACCCTATTGAGCCTGAACGCTCGCACGTTTTGATTCCGAATCAAGTTGGTGTCGTTTTGGTTCTGTACAGAATGCTTGCAAATATGCAGTTGGGACTTTGTTCTACTCAATTGTTGCTTTTGAATGAAAAAAAAAAAGCTGATTATCAACGGCTCGTTGTCCTTCTGGCTACTGCGAACCGGCGCACTCTGCTCACCACTTCAAATTCCCACAGCAGTCAACGAGCACACAAGTGGCGGTGCGGTAGGCATAAACCCGGGGTCGGCAAAAGCAGCTCTCGAGCCGCATGCGGCTCTTTAGCGCCCCTAAGTGGCTCCCTAGAGCTTTTTCAACCTTCATTATAAGGCTTTTTATTTTTTGCGGCTCCAGACATACAGTATTTGTTTTGTTTATTTTGGTCCAATATGGCTCTTTCAACATTTTGGGTTTGCCGACCTCTGGCATGAACGATCGAGTGCAAAAGTACTGTCACCTCTCAAACGTACGCATGCAGCTGCCGCACTTTCACGCGGCAACACGGCGCAGGGAGACAAGTGTGTGTACTGTGTGTGTATGTGTTCGGCAAGATGAAACGTTGCCATGACGCCATTGTTGTCATTACACAATCACGCATTCCAATCAGATGGCGGAAGCCTGTCTGGGTTGCCATGTCAATTGAATGTGGGAGGGGGGGCAAGCAGTTGTGTCGGCCCACTGGACAGGACCTGAATCAGCAGCGGGTGGCTTCCTCACCCAATCACATTTCAAATTTGTTGACCCACGAGAATCATCAAATAATTCCATCTGCACACGTTATTAATGCATTCAATCAACAGCCATTTTGAGACCCTTCTTTACCCTCCCACATGGAAAAAAATAATACATAGACACACCTGGGATTGAACGCCTGGATTCTTTAAAAAAAAAAAAAACATTAAGAAACGTCCTTGGCACTGAATTGAGTTTATCTGCCACATGAGAGCACGCGCCATACATACAGAGCTCACGCTCTTATTATTTTTAAGAAAACAAACAACACTTTTGCAAAAATGAGGTCATTTTCTGTGATGTTAGACAACTGCCAAAAATAATACTGCAAACGTTCACAATTGAGAAGGAGCAAAACAAAAAAAAATCATTAAACAAATGTTTTCAGTAGCAACACGGAGGTATTTTTTATGATTATTTTTATACACATGAGCTCATTGAGCACATTTCTTTGGTTGGCTGCGTGCATGTACACCAGCACTTTCATGCCCTCAACTATAGATCGACCTTGTAGCTCCAGTGTTCCCTCCAAAAGGGTTCCTTTGTTTGCGTTGTGTACTGAAAACATTTTGGTTTAATATCAAAAGATGTCTATTGACCAGAAGTCCTGAATTGGAGCTTTTATTTCATGGTATTCACATGGAGATGTGTGCAAAACAACTCAGGACTGTGAGCACCCTTTTTTGTTTGAAGCTGCACACGTTTCAAGTGCTGGAAAAAGTCTCGGAACTCGGTCTGAACGATTAACGATGAATGAATTCGTAAGTCTACGAAACCATTTTGTCGGAAAATTCAAAACTAATCAGGAGATGTGTCATCATCCAACAAGACAATGAGCCTAAACACAACAAAGTACTTCCAACAGGGAGGTCAAGTGAGAGGTCATAGACTGGCCAAATTAATCACCTGACCTTAACCCAAAAGAGCATTTAATTGGCCTGCTGAAGAGGAGACTGGAGGGGGAAACCCATTTTCTAATCCGCTTATCCTCACAAGGGTCGCGGAGGGTGCTGGAGCCTATCCCAGCCGTCTTCCGGTAGTAGGCGGGGGACACCCTGAACTGGTTGCCAGCCAATCGCAGGGCACACACAGACGAACAACCAACCGCGCTCACACTCACACCTCGGGAAACTTTGGAGTGTTCAATCAGCCTGTCATGTATGTTTTTGGAATGTGGGAGGACACCGGAGTACCCGGAGAAAACCCACGCAGGGCCGGGAAGAACACGCAAACTCCACACAGGGAGGCCGGAGCCGGAATCGAACCCTGCATCTCTGCAGTGTGAGGCCGGCACGCTAACCAGTTGCCCATCAAGCCGCTCTGAAAAAGGCCATTCTTAACTAAATTTTAAAAAGTGAATTCTGAATTAAACTTATCATTATTAACTGGATAAATGAATAAAAACATGTTACTGAATGAACAAACAGATTTTCAGGAAGAAATTTTACAGCCTGTTGATTTTTTTTTTTTGACTGAAATGCCTACATGAACGAACGCAGCACTTCATCCGGAGTCGACATTTATAAAAAACAATTCTCAATCCGACCTCTCACCTTCTTGAGGGAGCTTGAAGAGAACGCTTTTTGTCTATTTACTTTCCAAACCCCTAAAGACAAACAAAGGCAGACTGTGGCTAAATTCATTTGAAAAGTCTTGCATGGGGACTATTTCAAAGATCAAAACCTAGACTCTTGTTTGGATTAAGACGGACGCAGTCGTTCTGCCTGCATTTTCTGTGACACTTCAAACCGCACAGGCTGGGAGACGGCACAGATGTGAAAGTGGAGACTTGAAAACAGAACCTTTGTCGCTCCTCCTTCAGGGCCGCCTCCTCCTCCTCCTCCCGAGCTGCGGGATGGAAGTTTCCCGCTGCAAACAGAGACGGGACAAAGCCGATGCTCAACAAATCCCGCGGCTGCTGGACGATGCGTTTGACACGACAAAAGGACAGCACCATCACCACAAGCACCACCAGCAACTCACTTTGTGCGTCTTTAAGTTAAGCCAGAATGCAGATGTTGGTGTTGGTGTGGACGTTGGTGCTGGTTGGCCCGAGGGCATCCCGGGGCGCAGAGTGTCCGGCGAGGTGCGACGTGAGCGCCTGCCCAAGCCCCAGCTGCCCTGACGGCTATGTGCCGGACCGCTGCAACTGCTGCTTGGTGTGCGCCGCAGCCGAGGGCGAGCCGTGCGGCGGCCGGGACGGCCCGGCCTGCGGGGACGGCCTGGAGTGCCGACGTCCAGACGCCGGGTTCTGGCTGTCCCTCTCGACACGGGGTTTATGCCGCTGCAAACTGAGTCGGGAGGTGTGCGGCAGCGACGGGAAGACATACGGCAATTTGTGCCAGCTGAAGGCTGCCGGCAGGAGGGCAAGGCAGCGGGGGCTCCAGCCCATCAGCCAGGCTCCGCCTGGAGCATGTCACACGAGTGCAGGTAGGAAAAGCGGGCAAAACACAGAACACATCATGTCACCCATTGATTGTTGGCTGAAAATCTCACAAAAAAGCGCACAAACACACACACACACACACACACACACACACAAAAGGCACAAAAAGAACACCGTTACTGGATGCTTCAGTGGCGGTCCGAAAATGAGTCGGAAGAGGAAAAACCTACCGTATTTTCCGCACTATAAGGCGCACCGAAAAGTCTTAAAATCCGGTGCGCCTTGTGTATGGTCATTACAATAGTATGTTGACCCCAAGATGGCTCCTTGCTGGAGACATGCTTACAATGTTATAACTTGCTGTTGGTTCAGTGAACCGTATCGCTGCTTTATTCAGTAAGTTTTTGTTGCAACTCCGAAAAAAGGAGAGCTGTGGTGTTGTTTTTTAAAACGCACACTTTATTAATGGTTTTCACAGTCTCAATAAATACAGGTACGGTACATCTTTGTCTGTCTCCGTGCCTTCTCTTCTTCCATTCGACTCGAGAGGCGTTCACAAAATAAATTCTATAGCCCCACTATAGAATTTATTTTGTGATTTCTTCGTTTGTGAATACAGTACACAACAAAGGAATAAATAACAAACACTTCTGAGACAGTCCAGTCTCCTCAAATTTACTGACATCTGATCGTTCTGTTGCAGCTACGCTCAAGGAAATGCCAAAATAAATTCTGTCGGGGGGCTATAGAATTTATTTTGTGATTTTCTGTTTTGATGCATTACTGTATTTTCAATTTTCGTAGTTTCATTGAA
>CAAKHF010023125.1:0-10786 GCA_901007745.1 Hippocampus kuda | reverse complement strand
TGTGTGTGTGTGTGTGTGTGTGTGTGTGTGTGCGTGTGTGTGTGTGTATCACACGCACACAAAGAATGTGAGTGTTTGTTTCTGTTTACTTATTAGGGATGTAACGATTCACTCAAGCACCGGTAGGATTTGATTTTCAATTTTCAGTTCCCGATTTTTTATTTGATTTTTTTTTAAAATCATTTTCTTTTAAAATGTATTCATTTTTTTGAATGACTCCTTTTATAACCAAAAGACATTTTTATTCTGACATCTGCATTTTGTCCTTGTAACAAATTCCCTTTTTGTAACTTCACAAAAACTGCAAAACTACAAAAATTTGGAAGGGAATTTATCATTTTCACTCTTTCACGATATTTTTTTTATCTTATCAGTCTTTGGTTAGTGCAAGAACTAAACATGAAAATAAATACATGTGCAGTAGGTTTGTTACCATTACAAACTCTTTTGTGATCAAAATTTTTATAAAAAAATTTTTTTCTCTTTTTTTTTGCTTTTTGGTTTAAAATTTGGGTGCTTAAATGCATTGTGCACCCTACTGCGGAACACTAATAACCCATTCTTCCCCCAAGAACAAGATTGGGCAACCAGACTTGACTAGAAACCAAAATCCTACCTTGCGATGGATGTTTTTGTTGAGTATTTGAGTGTGCATTTTCTTGGCTAACTTTGTCTTGTTCTCTCCCGACCCAGGCGACCGAGTCCGGCAGACGGAGAACCGCGCCACGCGCTGCAAGGTGGAGCGTCTGCAGCTGCTGATGCAGCAGAAGCGCCTGCGCCGGAAGGCCCGGCGGGACCAGCGGGGCCCCTACCACTGGCTGCCCAACCGCAAGGCGGGCCGCAGCAACAGCAACAGCAGCATGTCCAGCGAGGGCTCCCTGGACCTGGACTTTGACGACTCCGTGTGGAAGCCCGACGTCAAGGCCGACCTGAAGTCCGAGTTCGTCATGGCCTGAGAGGAGGAAGGACGCGCC
This sequence comes from Hippocampus kuda, assembly GCA_901007745.1. Taxonomy (NCBI): domain Eukaryota; kingdom Metazoa; phylum Chordata; class Actinopteri; order Syngnathiformes; family Syngnathidae; genus Hippocampus; species Hippocampus kuda. The sequence goes on along the minus strand of CAAKHF010023125.1, from coordinate 9,812 downwards.
GAGCAAAGTTTGGGGGGAGTTTGTCACTGGCAACTTGATAGGAAAGGCCCTTCCTTGCAGACTTCGGTCCCATCGTACTTTGCAGCAACATGACTTTGTCTGATGCTTGGATTTGGACTCAAGATGAAACCTGGACTTTGAGCAAAGTAGAATTCCGTGAGTGGTGGTGGTATTTTATTTTATTTTATTTTATTTTTTCTTAACGTTTTCATGTGTGCGTGTGATATGGCGCACTCTGGACTAAGAGCGCCAAGTGGACTTCCCCAACAGGACACAAGCACCAGATGCCTCAGTGTTCTCTCTCCACCCCCCCCCTCCCCCAAATGGCAAAGCTGCCGAACTCTTTGGAATATTGCGACGGGCATTCATCACTGATCTCCAAACTCACTCGAGCAGTCCGCTTCTGACCTGTTACAGGCTGGTTCAATGTCTTGTTTTGTCCTTTTGTTTGTTTGTTTGTTTGTTTGTTTGTTTGTTTTTTGACATACTATTTTATAAAGCAGAAAAGAAGATGTAGCATTGTTCACAAAGCATTCAGGTTTTCATAGAACAGTTCAAAATGGTGATTTGCACAGGATCTTTGATTTCTAACAAGTGTGCAGAAAAATAGTATGGAAGTATTGATATCAACCTCAGTGATCGGAGTGGTAAAAGGATGAACAGAAAATGCTTTAGATGGGGGGATTTTTAAAATCGTTACAAAAGCAAATGATGACATTTAATAAGAAAAAACAAAACAAAAGAAATCTATTTTCTATTTCTATTCCTATCTTGCTGTTTTCCAAAAGCAGCGGCCCTTCGTGGCTTTGTGGTTGACTACCAATAAACATCCATTCAGTCGTTCATTCATTTTTGTGGTTCATGGCGTTATAACGACACGCAACTCAAGTAGACTGTGTACATAAACGTGGCGATTGGCAAAGTTTTATTCGGGTGTATGTTACTCGTCCCCCACTCCCTCTGTTCTCCCAAGTTTTGGCTAAGGATTTCCCCAACCCTCACAACCATATGGAGTCGTCCTCACAATTCTGTTTTTATTGGCAAAGTGTGGGGGGAAAAGTGTGATCGGTGTGTTACCTAGTGCCTCCACCGGGACATCCATGAACATATCACAGTTTTGCTGCTACACACTTGACAAAAAAAAAAAAAAAAAATTGCAAAAAAAAAAAAAAAGTGTCAGGAAGGGTTCTTGTGCATGCGGATGACGTGGTGATGAAATGGAACAAGAAGAGCAGAGGTGGCGGTTCACATGCATGAATTTCTGAATTTAAAAAAAAAGTGCTGCTGTTGTTAAGGTTTTTGTAATTTTTACTTGTGCGTGTTTGGGGGAGATTAAAAAAAAAAAAGACATCCTATGAAAGTATTAACAACAAACCAGAACAGATGAAGTTAAGTCCACTGAACATTCCTGTTATGTGACAATGAAGTTGGAGCCAATTCCCTCCCCCACAACACCCCAAACTAAAAACTTTGAAGCCCCCCCAACCCCCCTTTCACGCCAGAAGATCGAGGATCACGTACGGACGCACTCGCGGAGACTCGAGGAACCAACGGAACATTTTCCACGCAACTTTGTCCGAACTATCGAGCGCCCTGCCACGATTGCACTCCAAAGAGCTTGCAGTGAGAGATTACCATTTTTTTGGGGGGGTGAACCTCATCTTTTTGTTAAGTGGCCTTACCTTTCACTAAGAAATTGGGGACAATGGGGACGGGAATGTTTATTTGCTGATTGTTTTCAAACGAACAATTTGTCATCACGGCACCACTTTCATAACCCCTTTTGCACTTCCTGAAAGAGCCCTCGTGTGTCCGCCGCCTTTCTGTGTTGCTGTTCCTTTTAAATGACGCGGAATGGGGGTACAAAGTCAGACCCAGCCATTTTGCGCTTTTTGATGTCCCAGAAGTAATAACAGCAGAACAGCACCTGTGTAGCCCATTTTACGCTGCATGTAAAAATCGGTGTTTTCCCGCCCCTTTCTGTATGAAAGGCACCGATGCGGAGAAGGGGGTGCAAAGCCGAATTTACCACAAAGGAGCTAGTATCTGCCTGTAAAAGTGTTTTCCCGCCCTCTTTCAGTGTCACCGCTGTGTAGAAATATGATTGACGAGGAATGAGGGAACAATGTCTGACCCGGCAATTTTTCCATATTTGGAGGTACTATCAGACCTTGGACTGCGCCATTTTGCACTGCATGTAAAAGCTGGTATTGTTTGACCTCCTTTTCCCTGTCGCTTTTGTGCGAAAACATTACCAACACGGAATGTGGGGACAAAGTCAATTTGACAAGATTTCCTTTTTCTCAGGTGATCTCGCCACACAAAAGATGAATTTTTCCACTTTTCCATGTCAACTGTTGTGCATAAACGTAACCGCAATAGAAAGTGGATTTGGCAGTTTGCAACCTTTTTGAAGCTATTGTCTGTGTAAAAGACATCATTTTTTCCCCACGTTTATCTCATTCTGTATAAACAGCGGCAACATTGAATCGGCGGACAAAGTACTAAAGTGATCGAGGTCCACTGTCTGAGGGAGTATCTGCCTGAAAAAGCTGATGTTTTCCCATCTTCTTCTCCATGTCAATGTTAAGTAACTAACATGGAATTGTCCCCTGTAGCCATTTTTCCAACGTGTGCAGATTTTGTAATTTTATTCTGTTAAAGTGCACCAACGTGGAATAAGTTGACTCCGCAATTTTCCACCTTTTCAGAGGTAGTATCTACCTGTAAAATCCACCCCCCGTACCCCTTCCTTGTCGGTGTTGTGTTTAACTCTTTCAGGAACAGAGGTTACTGCAGTGGACAGCGTATCATTTTTGGTGGATGAAAGGGTTAAACTCTAATTAGGGGACAACATAAATTATCAATGTTCCACATATGGGGGTAGTATGAAAGATGGCACTGATCTGTTCTGCCTTTGCTGGGCTCTGTGTAAAAGTCATGGCGGATAAATGCCGGGCCATTTTGCAAGGTCCCTCAAGGACTCGGGGCATGCGTTTTGTGTTCTCTAGCTGGTGGAGTCTCTAATATGTCAAGGCTTCTGTGCCTTAAAATGTTGCCCTTGCAGTGTCGATGAAAAGTTCGTTTTCACGTCGTCATTCCGACCTCATGTCCCTGGGGGTGGTGGGGGGGGAAGGAAAAAAAAGAGGCTAAATTTGAACTGTTGGCACAAAAGAGCCAGAAAGGTCCTATGAGGACCACATGCACTTCCTTTTTCCTTGGATCCATCATTACCAAAAGGACAGTTCAACCACCCGTCCCTCCACTCCCTTTTCAAATTCTATTTATTTTTCCTTTGTATATGTATGAACTATACTCTGTGTGTGTGCCTCACTTCTGTGTGAAATTGAAAAAGATGACAAAAAAATGATAAAGCATTACAGAGGGATTTAAAAAAAAATAATTACGTCAATGAAATTCCAGATCACAACAGTTTCAGTTGCCTGTTCTTACTTGTAGCCAACGATTGAAATTAAACAAGATTCAAGACTACAATTTACAATGTTCTAGCTCTAGACCGGTGTAGCACATGCGTGACTGTATTAATTTATGAAACCAAAATGGTTACTGTGAATTACGTATTTCTTTGTGCATTTTTTAAGTGGGGGGTGGGGTGGGGCATGGGGGGGAACAAGGCAGCGGTTCTTGCTCATGTCTGGATTTTTTTTTCTGTTGATGGAAATATAATGGAAACAAACCACGTTTCTCAAAAAAAAAAAAAGAAAAAATGAAAATATATATGAATATATTTTTTTTTCTTAAGCAATACATTTCAGTGTGACTTGTGATAGAACATTTTCTTTTTTAGGTAATAAATAAATAAAAAAAAGCCAAAATGAGAATACAAGCTTGTATCCATGCGTGCTCATTCCATCTGCATTCGATAACATTGAGTGAAAGCTGCTATTCGGTCTAGGATTTCATGTGAGAATCTACTTATTCAAGTAATGTGATCGAATCAAATTAGGAAGAATTGGATTGATTACATATTATTTTACCGTTATTACCTTTCATGACTGGAGCATACCACGTTTGCTTGTACAGGCGCGCAAGGTTTTAATAAAACGGTTGCTATGGTAACATGAATTATAACAATAGGTTGACACTGGCGTTTCGGGGTGAGCAAGATCACCTAAATTGTATCCCAGCATTAGTGTTTTTTTGTATGCCCTTTATAAACTATCTGGACAAATACATTAACATACAGTACTTTATCAAAACGCATATTTTAAAACAGAAGTACAGTAGTCCCCCACTTCACTCAAAAATGGTTTGTTCCACCGACAGGTGGGTTGAGTAGCCAATAGCTAGCAACGCAGGATGAGCACTTGATCTATTTATTTATTTTTTATTTTTTGTAGCTTCTGCACTTCTGAAAAGAAATGACAGAAGGTTTCAAGCAAGGTGCTCCGGAGTTTTTGTTTTTTTTTCCCTTCCATGTCCTCTTAGGGGCTCCGTAAGGTGCTGTATCTTGCGCATGTGTTAATATTCAAGGCAAGTTGTGACTGACTATAAATACAGTTGACTTGACTTGACTTGACAAGCTAACTGACGGTATGCCATGCCCATTGTAACTACTGTACAGTAATTAGGACACGAGAGGACACCGTAAGAGAGGATTTTATATATTACTGTTCAAATTATTCACAAAAGTAATGTTCTGTTAATATGTTGTGAACTGCATCTTATATAAAAGTCAATTTTTGGTATTTTACTATTTGGAGGCTGGTTTACCCTCGGGAAAAAAATGCATACTGGTAGAGTACCGTAAATGATTATCCTGAGGTGTTGTATCAAAAACGAGTGGGAACGAAATTGGGTTAAAATGTACAAAACAATGAAATGTATCTTGCCTGATCGGGAGCTCCACATCCATCCCTAAACCTCTGACGAAAGAAATGCCCCTGGCTTGACAGGCAGTATCTGATCAGTAATACAGGCCAGATGGTGCTTTTGGAGCGCATTTTACACTGCATACGAAAGCAGCCCCCCCAAAGTCATAGTATAGACGGCATCGACACGGAATGAAGGGATGTATAGTGCACTCGCCAATTTTCCTTCTTCCATGGTTGCATCACTGGCTAGCTCGAAATGAGGTTGGACAGCATCTGTGTAGCCATTTTTTGACTGCCTGTACAGAACCAATTTTCCACCTTGTTTCCATGTCTCTGTTCTGTACAAAAGGCACTGACTCGAAATAGGAAAAGGAAGTCATCCAAAAGTGTCACTGACTCTTGCGCATCATTGGGTCTGTCTCAGAATGGGTTGGCAATGACTGGAGGGGTGAGCAAGATTCATGCGCTTAGCAGTTCTGATAAATCCGTCCCTATGGCAACATCCATAACTTCTGTCTCGTCAAAGCTGGGTTTATATCGCCCGAAGACCAAAACCAGACATTTGGTTGGTTGGTAATTACTGTTGTGCCATAATCTGGTCATACACTATAAATGATCTAATGATGAAGAGCACACGGCAAGACATGTTTTTTTCTGCAACAAAGGTGAATCAAAACATGAAGCCTGACACGTGCAAGCAGTTAAACGTGTTTCCGAGTCGGCACCTCCAGCTGACTTTTCTAAGTGCGAAGGTCGAGAAGAGTGAGCTCAACTCGGCGGGATTTGAAGTCGGATTGAACATGAAAGGACGAGGCCTCAAAAGCCAAGAAGGACTGACTTGTGCATGTCAAGTAAACCTTCATGTTAAAACTGTTTGTAGTGCTGACATTAACCACAGCAGGTGTGGAACTATTCGGGCTTTGTTGTCGGCGGCCTGATATCGCTGAAATTTAGTATTTATTGTATTACGAAAATTATTCACTTTGGGGAAAGCTAGGCTTTGGAGAAAATATTGAGTTAAAAAAAAGGTTTTGGTCAAAACAGGACACCTCCAAAAAAGCCCATTGGGGGCACAATTTTTTTATATTAATTTTTTATTGTGTAAGGTGATTTGTGGAGCCTATTTTTTAACACTGCTACTTGCCATACAAGTGTCATTAAAGTTCACCCACTCTAGTTGGTAACAAATAAGAGGAGAGTCACAAACACATCTCACTTGTTGAAATTTTTCTTGTCTGTGCCTCCATGTATTCTTCGCTTTACGCTCTTTATGCACGTTGGTGTTCTCATCCTTAGGAGTTATTCCTTGCCAGCGTCACCAGAGGTCTTTTTCGCAAGTTGCAGCCGGTATTTTTTTTAAAGGTGTGAAGAGACGCCTTGCGTTGAGAATTGACGGTACATAAATAAAAACAACTTGATTATAAATACATGCGTCGTCTCATGTGGCACTTTTTTTTTCAGGCGCTGCAAACCATCTCATGACTTCCAGTCAAACTGCAACTGTCAGGAGGCCTCTTCTGAGAAGTAGCTGCCTCTTTCTCGCTGTCACTCTCGGCCTCCGCACTCAACCGTCTTCATTGACAGACATGGGTGAGCGAGTCGCACTCGTACTAAGAGAGAGAGATTGGCTCAGCTGCCACCACTAACTGAAAGCTGGTGGTTCCTTGCAGGATGGAGAGAAGCTCCAAAGAGTTGGGGGGGGTTTCTTGGTGTGATCTCCGATAAGACACGTTGGTTTTTCACGCATACACACACGATGCAAGCACGTGACATTAGCTCTTGCGGGGTATAGTTATTGTTGTTGTGCTTGCTTGTCATAATGAGGGTTGGATCCGCACGGCAAAGCAAAGCGAGCCTACCTGTCATGCTGGTGTTAGCACGTGTTGTTTTCCATTGCTGTTTTATTTTTGACGTCAGCAGCAGTCACGCATGCTGACGGCTGCGCTGCAATTTGGCATGACATTTTGTATATCTGTTCACCTCGTCCCGCTCGCTGACAGCAAAACACTGCGCCTACATATCGGCAGTTTTTAATTGCCTTCAAATAGCAACATTGTTAAAAGAAAAAAAAATGTACAAATCAGCGTGCATAAGTTGTGTTTCTAAACAGTATTCCATTTCATTAAAAAAAAAAGATGTCTTTAATTTATTAAACTTGGAATTCAAACCCTGAACCACTGAATTGTGAAGCAGATTTGCTCACAAGGGCATAATATCATATTGTGTGTTATTTTGTAGAACTGTACAGCAGAGTGTAGTTTGTAATTAAAATTATTGCAATGAAACACGCAATGAAGACATTTCAAATGTCATTTATTTCAAAGGATAGTTTGATATAATGCCCACTGTGCACCAAGCGATGTGGCTGAAACGCAGTATGGGGTTCAGCAACTACATTCTCTGAGCGGTCGACCATCAGCCTCTGCCTCCCTGTGAATTGCCGATAAATCGCATCAATTCGCAGATGTAACAGCCAATAAAAACAATGTGCCTTGTGATTGGCTGGGGACCTGTCCAGAATATAACACAATTTAGCTCAGCTAGGCTCCAGTTTACCTGCAACCCTAATAAGAACAAGTGCAATTGAAAATAGCTGAATAGAATGAACACAAGGCTCTTTGTAAAGGCAGATATTGTAATGAAAGTTTTATTCCGATCAGCCTGCCATAGAACCTCAACAGACTTCCATGCCTTCACCCAGACGTTTGATGAAGGGGTGCCATATGTCTGTGCAAGTGTACACAACCTGTTTACACAGTTAGCAGGGTTTATTTTAACCATGACCTCTGGGCTGTGTCGCCGGGTCAAGCTGCGAGGTTGCTCACAGGCGCATAGACGCAGGCACACTGATGGCGTTGGACAGCTGAACAGCCTCAACTGTGACATGTATGTGAATGTGTGTGTGTCCGTGTGTCTGTGTGTGTGTGCATGTGTGTGTGTCCGCGTGTGGGTGTGTGCCATCTCTAGTCAAGTGTGTGTGTCTGAGAAGAATATCAAAGGTTCCCCTCACAGCTGCATAAATATCCACCAGGTAATGTCTCAAACAGAGAGCCACTCTGTTCTTCATGCAAACAGAAAATAGACAAAAGACAACAAGGAACCTGCTGACCGTGTCAACACAGCTCTCCCCCCCAAACAGTCTGCAAAAAATCCAAAAACAAAAAAAACTTTCCACTGCAGATGGAGCTTTTATCACAGCCAAATGCTCATTTCTTGCCTTGGTCCATGGAGGTGATTTAAACCAGTGTTCACAGACGTATCAAGTGTACTATGGTGGCTGAAATAGTCATACTTGTCCAGAAAACCAAATGCTGATGGCCCATGGTAAAACTATGTGAAACGAGCAACACCCCTATTGCGACTTAGTTGGTTAGAATGTGGTTCAAATTATGCCAAGCTTGTGGGTTAGACCCCGACAAGAACCATTTGTTTAAGCAAAAGTATCTTAAAATCAACTCGTGCTATTTCAAGTCATTCAAGTCAAGGACCTTCCAGACAGGAAGAACGACAACATTTTTAGGGTCTTACACAAGCATTTGTACTGGCCCCAACTTCATATCAGGTGGATGGTGCTTGAGCACAGTTACTGCAGTCATATTCGTCCAGTCAGATGCTGCGAGCCAGCCATTGGTAACTACCAGACTTTGCTTGTATGCGTAGTCAGCGACTTCAAGAGTACACTTTGCCGGTTAGCTCAATTGGTTAGAGCGTGGTGCTAATAACACCAAGGTCATGGGTTTGACCCCTGTCCGGGCGATGTCCTTTAGCGACAGAAGTGATTTCAAGTCAACATGAGACAGTAGCTGCGCTCACATCACTTGACGATCATCTGCAGTCTTGGTAGAGTTTTAAAAGGATATGTTCTTGCCCCATATCTGTCTGCAGTGTACTTTACTTGAGCACATTTTGAAATGGTCCGATGTCCAGACGCTGCCACCAATCCAATGGTTACCAGACTTTGTTTGCACGTGAAGTCGAAGAGTTAAAAGAAGTACACGTGGCCGGTTAGCTCAGTTGGTTAGAGCGTGGTGCTAATAACGCCAAGGTCACGGGTTCGACCCCCGTACGGGCCATGTCTTTTAGCGACCGAGCCCAAGTGATTTCAAGTCCTTCATATCATGATTGGACAGGACCAATGACAACATTGCTTGGCGATCATTTCCAGTCTTTGTCATATTTTAAAAGGATTTGTGCTTGCCCCATGCCTGTCTGCAGTGTACTTTACTTGAGCAGAGTTTGAAATGGTCTGATGTCCAGAAGCTGCCAGCAATCCAATGGTAACCACCAGACTTCTTTTGCATCCGTAGTCGGCGACTTCAAGAAGTGCACGTGGCCGGTTAGCTCAGTTGGTTAGAGCGTGGTGCTAATAACGCCAAGGTCACGGGTTCGACCCCTGTACGGGCCATGTCTTTTAGCGACCGAGCCCAAGTGATTTCAAGTCCTTCATATCATGATTGGACAGGACCAATGACAACATTGCTTGGCGATCATTTCCAGTCTTGGTCACCTTTTACAAGGATGTGTGCTTGCCCCATGCCTGTCTGCAGTGTACTTTACTTGAGCAGAGTTTGAAATGGTCTGATGTCCAGACGCTGCCACCAAACTACCAGACTTTGTTTCCATGCGTAGTCGAAGAGTTATAAGAAGTACATGTGGCCGGTTAGAGCGTGGTGCTAATAACGCCAAGGTCACGGGTTCGACCCCCGTACGGGCCATGTCCTTTAACGACCGAGCTCAAGCGATTTCAAGTCCTTCATGTCATGATTGGACAGGACCAATGACAACATCGCTTGGCGATCATTCCCAGTCTTTGTCATATTTTAAAAGGATTTGTGCTTGCCCCATGCCTGTCTGCAGTGTACTTTACTTGAGCAGAGTTTGAAATGGTCTGATGTCCAGAAGCTGCCAGCAATCCAATGGTAACCACCAGACTTCTTTTGCATCCGTAGTCGGCGACTTCAAGAAGTGCACGTGGCC